>JAZKJV010006491.1:0-168875 GCA_037367405.1 Ottelia alismoides
ATATTAGGGTGCACCGTTGAGAAGTTTGGGCCCCAATTGGGCCGTGATCTCACAAAAAAGGAGATTATTTTTTTAGAAAAGGTGCATACAAAAAAAGGAAAAAAATCACACGTGGGAAAAAAGGAGATGGCTAAAAAATATAATCGAGAAAAAAATTAATTTGAGAAAAAAAATCGAGAAAAAAGGAGATTAGCTTGTGATTTTTTGTTTTTACCATATTCAAGTCTTCTCCCAACTTGTTAGATGTCATCTATTCCGACCAAGGTTTAAAAAAACTAAAAACGGAACGAGGCGGTTTCCCTGGAATCGAGGCGAGGCGTAGCCTCGAGGCGGTCGAGGTGTAAGCCTCAGTTTACAAGGATAAATATATATAAAAACTACAATAAATATATACTAAATGAAATTATATATATTCTGACTAACATATGATATATATCATTATAAGATATGATAAAATTATAAAGATAAAAACACCGAAAGAAAGATATACAAATGTATGAGAATGCATCTGTCGGTTTTCATCAGAATTCTAACTATCTAGCCCAAGTTGAAGAACCAGTGTATGCACCCCTCCTGCCATAACATACCCCAACAAGACGGGGGTCTCGCTGCCCGGTCAGCGAGCCTGGGGGGGGGGGGTCTAGGGGGGGGAGCAGGTGCGCTCCCCCCCTGCGGGGGTGTGGGGGCAGCGCCCCTGGCAAAATTTTTTATTGAAGATTTTATTTCTATTCGGATATATGGATCTATTTGTATAAGAATAATACATGAACTCCCCTTGAATTCTATCTTGTTTGTCCTTCTCGGCATATTGCATAGCTTATTGTGTAACAACTCCTTAAAATTAAGTTTACAAGTAATGCTTTAAATGATATTTGCATATTCGTATGTTTAATGGTATAACTTAAGAGTTTTAGACATAATTGGACATGTTTAATGATAAATATGAACATGAAAGTGGCCAACTTTAAGCATTAATCCTGTATATTTATATCCTAAACAACTAGACCTTTATAAACATATGAAATTACTAATAGGATAAATGATTAACATAAAAAATAATTTGAAAATAAAAAAACGCCTCAGTGATCGCCTCGCCTCCGCCTCGAACGCCTCGACCGCCTCGAACGCCTCGACCAACTGAGGCGTTCGCCTCTCAGAGGCCCCCTGAGGCGGCCGTTCTGGGGCGGTTTGAGGCCGCCTCGCCTTGAGGCGTACGCCTCGTGCGCCTCGAGGAATTTCCGACTAATATGGGAGAAAAGAGGAGTATTATGTAAAGTTCTACAGGACATATTCACTCTTTAGTTCAGATTCAGACATCTAGATTTCAGACTCTACCATTTTGATGCGCACATGTATGCGATCATATTTGAGAGGCCCCCATATTTGATTTGAACTCAGGGTTATCATGTGATCTACATGGACTCTGGAGTAGAGATCCCATTCTCTGAACCTTTGTGGGCTTAGGTTTTTCATGTGGTTTCATAGGAACTCCAGAGTAGAGTTCCCATTTTCTGAGCCAGTATGAGAAAGACTTAGTTCTCTGACTAGGAGACTCAGTTCAGATTCCCATTCTCCAGCGATCGTGTACTTCGATGAAGATGTTTCCACGACTTTCCAGTTTGACCCATCAGAGAGATGGAACGGTTACTGGCCAGAGTTCTCTAAACGGAGGCTCATTCCAGTTTCAGTGACTCTGACAGACGTAATATAGAGCACACATTCTCCGACGATGAGACCCAATTCAGTTCGCACTCTAGCCCATCACTTCCTCTTCTCTAGCACAATGTGAAAAGCAACGGCCTCAGCATACAACCAATAGAGTATGCATTGAGTTGATATTGTCTGTAATATCTTGTATTGAGAGCGAACGTTTTCTTTTTATTTGTCCAAGATGAGCATTGCATGCTCTAGCTTGAGGGGGAGTGTTAGAGTATGCATCATCTCATAGATGGGTTCATTAAGTCATCCATCCATTGGATCTACTGTGAGTGAGACTCAGTCTTACTAGTGGGGCTATATAAGAAGTCGGCTACATCCATTGTAACAGCTGAGAAAAAAATAAATAAAAGAATCAGCCCTTAGTAGTGACATTCTCCTGTGGTTTTATCCCGCTCCATATGGAGTAGGGTTTCATATAAAACCCCAGTGATCTTCCATTGTTCTTTATCTCTGACACGCTTCCGCATTATTTTTTTCTACAATCTCTGATCATAAGTGTTAGTTGGTGCATGCGGTCGAGGTGGTAGCGCTCGCGGGGGATTCTTTGTCCCTAAATGAAGACCGTGACTTGGAATGTCAGGGGTCTGGGTGGCCCGGAGAAGAGACAGTCGGTTGGAGCTCTGCTACACTAATGGAGGTGCGATATTGTTGTACTGCAGGAAACAATACTAGCCGCTTGTTCAGATGCTATGTGGAATTCCATGGGGCCTAGTACGCTCTCAAATTTCAGAACTGTTGATGCATATGCAATGTGGGGGGGCTATCATAGCATGGAAGAATTCCCTATTTGTTTTCGTCACTGAACACAAGACATGTTCAGTCAATCACCCTCCAGTGTTAGAAATATGAAATACAGAAGCGTAATCGGAGATAAAGAAATAATAACATGGAGAACATCGAGATTTTTACAGGTGACATGAAAAGCAGAGGGTCAGTGGGCTTATTTGGAAGGTCAATTTCTCTAAGGCGTATGGCAATTGATTGGAGCCTTCTTTGTGCTACTCTGGCGAGGCGGGGCTTCTCACCTATTTTGATCTTGTGGATGAAGAGATGTGTCACAACGTCATATTTGATTCTTGTTAATGGCTGTCCTAAACGAGGGTTTTCCAATCTGTTGAGTTAGAAGTTTTCGTTGGAAGAAAAATGGGAAAATGAGATCATTATTGAGACTTAAGGGCTCTCTTATACAGGAGAAAAGCCTTAGGTAAATTACATGAGAGGTACATGAAAGAAAGGAAAATAAGAAATAAATATAAAGAAATATAAATATCTCTACACTCCCTCTCAAGTTGGAGCATATTTGTCTATCATGCTCAGCTTGGAACAACATCTCTGTAAAGGACCTCTAGCAAGGGCCTTGGTGTCAATATCAGCTGTCTGATCTCCTGTAGAAACATGAGATGTAGATATGAGACCCTATTGGATCGTGTCTCTAGTATAATGACAATTCACCTCTATATGCTTGTTTGTTCATGAAATGCAGGATTATTGACAATAAATAGAGCTTCTTGATTGTTAGATAAAAGATGCATGGGAAGAGGAACCTCAACAGTAAGATCAGTCAAAACTGGTCTAACCCACATCATCTCTGTGCTTCCCTGAGCCATGGACATGTACTCAGATTCTGCACTGAATATAGCAACCACTGTTTGCTTCTTGCTTTTCCATGACACGAGGAGCTCCCAACAAAAATAACAAAGCCAGAAGTAGACTTCCTGTCTCTAGGATATCCTGCATAGTCTGCATCTGCACAAGCTGTCACCTCAAGAGACGTACCTCTGCTGAATATAAGACTAGTATCAGGTGAAGTCTTTAAATATCTCAAAATCATATAGACCACATCCATATGAGCCTTCCTGGGCTGCTCTATGAACTGGCTCACCTTGCTCACAGCAAAGGATATGTCTGGCCTGGTGATGGTAGCATATAGGAGCTTCCCAACAAGCTCTCTGTATCTCCTCTTATCTACCTCCTTAGTATCATCATCATATAATCTCATACTCGGATCCATAGGGGTAATAACAGGCTTTCACCATGTCATACCTGTCTCTAGTAGAAGATCGGTCACAAACTTCCTCTGTGTCATCACAAGACCCTGCTGGTCCCTGGCGAACTCTAATCCAAGTATCAAACTGACCTAAGAACTCCTTGGCAGCCTGAATGCTCTGCTCATCATCACCCGTGACAATAATATCATCAACATAGACAAAAATAGCAACAATACCTCTCTGTGTCCTCTGAACAAAAAGTGAGTGATCCACATTGGACTGCGCAAACCCCTGGTGCTTTATCAATTCTGAAAGCTTCTGATACCAAGCTCTCGGACTCTGCTTCAGCCCGTAAATTGCCTTGTGAAGTCTACATACCTTTTGAGACTCCCCCTCAGAAGCAAACCCCGGTGGTTGCTGCATATATACCTCCTCCTGATGATCTCCATGTAGAAACACATTCTTCACATCAAGTTGGTGAAGAGGCCAGTCCTGTGAAACATCTATTAATAGAAGAATGCGCAATGTCGAACGTCTGTCCACAGGAGAGAAGGTATCCTGATAGTCCACCCCATAAGTCTAGGTGAACCCACGTGCTACAAGCCTTGCCTTGTAGCGATCTACACTGCCATCTGCCCGTTGCTTCACTGTAAAGATCCATTTTCACCCACAACAGATGCACCTGGATGAGCAGAAACAACACTCCAGGTACCACGAGACTGCAAAGCGGCCATCTCCTCATCCATGGCAAGTCGCCAACTACTATCTTGTATGACCTCCCGATATGTTCGTGGGATAGTAACCGCTGAGAGTCCCATAACAAACCTCCTGTTCTCCTCTGAAAGATGATCCAAGAAAACATGTGCAGCAAGAGGATAAGTGGCACAGTTACAACATGGCTTCCTCAAGGCAACATATACATCGAGCTCATCAACCTCTCTGTTCATTGGTATCAGCTCCTCCTGTATAGTACCATGTGGAACAAGTATATCACCAATGCCATCAATAGTAACAATGTACTCATTACATACCTGAGGCGTGTTGGATGATGGGAAAAGTGCATGAGAAGAGGGGCGAGTAGAGGACCTGCGAATGTAGAACCGTGGTAGGCATTGTGTCAGGGTAGACAGAGGTAGAGGTGGTGGAGGAGGTGGAGGTGACTCAACACTGGGAGTTGTTGGTGGAGATAATGGAGGTGGTGGAATAAAAACATCCTCACCAAAGTCAGAATTTGACAACCTGTCACCTGTAGGAGAAAAATACATAATAGACTCAAAAAATGTGACATCAACACTCACATAATAATTTCTCCCTACATGATCAAAACATCTATACCCTTTTTGGGTACGAGAATAACCAACAATCATACATTTGACATCCCTAGGAGAGAGCTTATCGCGACCAGGAGTAAAATTGTAGACAAATGCCACAACCCAAAGACCCTGGGAGTAAGGGAGAATAGGTCCTTCTCGGGAAATGCAATCAAGAAAGGAACCTTTTCTCCAAGGATAGTAGATGGCATGCGGTTCACCAAGTAACATGCAGTGAGAACTGCATCACCCCAGAATGAATGATGAGCTCGAGTCTGAATCAAAAGAGTCCTCGTGGCATCTAAAAGATGACAGTGTTTGCATTTAGCAGCATCATTCTGCTGCAAAGTGTAAGCACGAGAAGTCTGATGAACAATACCAAAAGATCTGAGAAAGTCAGGCAACTATAAAGTAGAAAACTCTAAGGAATTGTCAGTGCTAATAAACTTAAATTAGTAGAAAAAATGTTCTTAATCTCAATAAGAAATGATTTAATAACATGATCAGCTTCATACTTATTCTTTAACAAGAAAACCCAAGATAATCTAGAGAAATCATCAACAACAACCATATAGAACCGATATCCCTAATAATCGGGAATATGACTAGGATCCCAGATATCAAAATGAACCAATTCAAACAACTGACTACTGTGACGACTCTAACGACATAGAAAAGAAGAACGACGGTGCTTCCTAAGCTAACATGTCTCATACTCCAACGTAGAACAAGTAGAGATCTGAGGGAGAACTTGACACAACTTCTGCAGAAGAAGGTGTCCAAAGCAAAGATGCCACGTGAAAGGAGAAACAGATCCAGACGGAATAGTAGCTACACCATCACACAGAGGTTGGACCAGTCTGTAAAGCCCTCTCTATTCACAGTCACATCTAATCACCCTGTCCGTGAATATGTCCTAAAACACAAGAGAAGAGGGATCAAAAATGGCACGACAATGTAAATCTTTTGTAATCTGACTAATAAATAAAAGATTCATCTGAAATGCTGGAGCATGTAAGATATTCTGCAGGCGCATCGATGTGGCTAGAACAACCCCCCTGACCAACAATGGGTAGATGAACCCCATTAGCAATCACCATTGATCTATCAGGAGGGATAGATCTGTAAGAAGTAAACTGAACCCGATCTCCACACATATGATGAGAAGCTTCAGAATCCATAATCCAATCAGTCGAATCTGAACTGCTACAACTGGTAAGAGTGTAAGCAATACCTGGTGAACTCGTATAGGCTCTGGCAACAACTGCAACATCTAAAGATTCTGCCGCTGGAGCGGGCGGTGTAGTCATCATCTCTCTCAATCTAGAGACAATATCATCAAGCCTCGCATCATGAGAAGTAGTCGGAGTAGTCTCTGTCTCCTCAGCTACGCGGGAAGACACTGGATACCCATGCTTCAAGATAGCATGTCCCCTCCGAATGCCTTGGATGGTGGCAATGTGAGCACACACTAACGCCCTACTCGACCATGGGGTCCACGTCCGCGAAACTGTGAAGTACCCCTCTGCCACGAGAAGCAGCCATCACAGAGGGAGTTTGAGGCATTGTAGTAGACGGAGTAGTGATCTTGATCAGCCTCTTGTAGACCTCCTCCATCGAAGGTATCGTCTCTCCTGTAGGTAGTTGAGTACGTGCTGCATCGTACTCTGAGTCAAGAGATGATAGAAAGATGTCCTAGTGGCATTCCTATATTCCTGCTCTTGCTCAGTGCTAATATTAATGGGCATAAAACTATGAAGACACTCAAACATGCCTCGGAGATTCGAGAAGTGGGGAGGACGACCATTCTGCTTAGTCGAGAAAATGTCATACTACAACTGGAGTATTTTGCTCTCATTCTTTGCTTGCCCATGAATATCAGCTAGTATATCCCACATAGCCTTGTCTGTGGATTGATTGACGATGTCATTGACAATCTTCTCTTGCCCATGAATATCAGCTAGTATATCTCACTTCATAAGCTTTTGACTTAGCTTCACTTACAGCCTTCTTTGCTTCCTTCTTCGCTATTTTGTAGTTTGTGACGATTTCCATTGTTCTATCCTTAGACATAGCTTTAAAGCATGCTCTTTTAATTTTTAGCTTCTCTTGCACACCTTCACTCCACCACCAAGCCTCCTTTTGACCTGAAGCTCCTCCCTTTTACTCGCCTAGTATCTCTTTGGCTACCTTTCGGATACAAGATGCTAACGCCTCCCATATCTCGTTTGCACTTCCGCTACAATCTCAAGATAAGTCTTCTAAAACCTTTTCCCTGAAGCTCGATTGCTTCAGTGGAAGATTCCGTCATCTAGTTCTAGTGATCTTAGGAACCCTCCTTTTCTTTACTAGCCTTTTATTTGCACATCCAAGACTAAACAAGCGATGTTGGGTTGTTAAACTCTCTTAGGATTACTTTGCAGTCTTTACAACACAACCGATCTCTTCTCCTCAACGCAAAGTAATCTATCTGTGTTCTAGTTGGCCTACTCTTATATGTAATTAAATGCTCCCCCCTCTTCTTGAAGAGAGTGTTTGCTATGAAAAGATTATATGCTGTTACAAAATCCAGAATATCTTTTCCCTCTTCATTTCTATCCCTGAAATCATGTCCTCCATGGACACTAGCATACCCTGAAGTATCTTTTCCCACATGTCCCATTAAGGTCTCCACCTATGCAAATCATCTCTCTTTGTGGGATTCCTTGTAAAATCTTATCCAAATCCTCCAAAAAGCTTGTTTAGCCCTTTCATCTAAACCAATTTACGGTGCATAAACTGAGATGATATTCAAAATTTCTTCTTCAAGAACCAATTTTAGCAACATAATCCGATCCCCGAATCTTTGCCCCTCACCCACAATCCTTCAAATCCTTATGAACAACCACTCCAACACCGTTTCTACCCTTATCTTTACCTGAATACCAAAGTTTAAAGCATGTCTTCTTGATCTTCCTTGCTTTCTCTCCAACCCATTTAGTCTCCTTGAAGACAGTATATGAATCTTCATTCTTTCCATCGTATCCACTATCTTCATCAATTTTCCAGTTAAAGTGCCAACATTCTAAACTACCATCCGCAACTTCCTTTGCATCTCTTTTGGACTAACTTCTTTATTCGCATGCGTCCATTATGTGAAAACCCTTATAAATTTTGGACTGCATCCGGGCGGTGATGCAACAGAACTAGCTTATTTACCCGCATGCATTCCTCATGCGAACCCTTGCAAATTTTGAACTACAGGCTGCGATGTAGCAGCCCTTGCCAATTTTTCATTGCATTCTGGCGATGCAATGCGTCGCAAGTAGGGAACACCCCAACAAAATCTGTATGTTTGCTGAAATCCATGTTGAAAAGATCCGACTGTCATGAGGCAACTTCCTAAATAGTTTTTTTTTAAATATATTTAGGAAGTGTCTCCGACTATTTTACGCTGCATGCCGACTACTTAACGCAACCCTCCTCATTTACCTGGGTTTAGGACCAGCCATGGCTGAGTTCAATTTGGTAGATGGATGTGACAATTTAATTTGGTGGTTGTTCTTGTCCAAGATGAACTTCCGATGAACTAGATCGAACAACTCATTGCGCGCAACACTATGTGTTAACTCAACCCCCAACACATTGGTGTTCAACGAATCCCCAACTCTACCATTCGAATGGAACATGCAATTATATGACTCCATTCCAACCTAATACATGGGTGAGTAATGGATTTGTAAGTGCAAAAACAATAACCAATCATCACAATAACTTCAATTTGGTGGAAAAATAGATGATTCACAAATGACCAAAATCCTAACATCAAAGAGTTTTATTTGTACCTAGGGTTTGGAGACCTTTGTGGGGGAGCAAAAATGGTGGAAGCATGGCAAGAAAAGAGGTGCCAAAGATCTTAGGAGGTTGAGAGATGCAACATTGGTAAGGGAAGCGAGGAGGTGGAGCATTGGCGGAGAGGGAGCTGCTGGGGAAGCGCTATTATCGTCTCCCAAACAGAACACTTGTGTCGACTGAGTAGAGAAGTGGCATGGAGGGAGCGTCGTAGGGACTCAAACATTATAAGGGTTGCAGGGCATATCACATCTTTTACATGCCATATGTATATGTCGCATTCACAAATGCAATTTTGAGTAGCACATATATAGAGCGTGACACCCCTACAATATTAAATTAAAAAAAGTATGCATCACCCAAGGAATTATGTACTCCTAGAACATCACTAAGGAATTTACCTCGCCTTAAAGCTTTATTCATCTCCCTCTAGTGGTGTTGTGATCCCATGACTCCCAAGGGTTACCCTTTCTTTTATAATAAATTGTGTGGCTAGGATGCACTCCTAATAATAATCAATGGTTGAGATTAATTTGCAATCTCCACGATTACATGTAATCTTCAAGAATACAAGTTGAAGGACAATCTCCAACTATTGCAATGAATCATCAGCATGCATAATGGGAAAAGGAGTAGCCCCCTTCCTATTATGGGGTAGACAACCACCATAGTGGAAGCCACCATGGCCATCCACTCCATATTTGGAGGAGTCTTCTACACTTTTTTCCTAATGTGGTGTAATCTCTATCAACACCAATTTATACATGTTGCATATTTTTTTCTGAGTTTGGGCCTAGGTCTTACACTCGGAAAGGTCCCGTCTCGTAGTAGAGGAATTGGAATTCAAGTGATGATCAATAATAGCGGGAAATGGAAGCACAACAATCGGCAACTATGAAGCGAATGAAAAGCGTTGTGTGTTTTTCTAATTGAATTATCAATAAATAATTCTATTTTTTTTACAATTACAAAATAGACCATCGATAATTATGATCATATTGAACATCAAAAACTAAATGCAAATCACATCTACATTTAATTGTATATGCAAATCCAATTTGCATTATCATTCAAATTGTTAATCCTATTCACAATTAATCTTTGCACCTCAACCACACTATCCTTCAAATCCTTACGAATAACCAATCCAACACCATTTCTACTCTTCTCTTTACCTGAATATCATACTTTAAAGCATGTCTTTTCGATCTTCATTGCTTTCTCTCAACCAATTTTGTCTCATGGAGACATAGTAGGGCTGGCTATCGAGCCCAACGAGCCGAGCTAGTCCCTGGCTCGGGCTCGAGCTCGGGTCGTTCAAGCCCGTTATCGAGCCCGAGCTCCTTATCGAGCCTGGTCTGGGCTCGAGCCCAAATCAAGCTCGTTCAAGAAAATGAGTACTTTTTGGTGAAAAAGTGTTTTGCACATATTCGAACCCACGACCTACTCTATGAAGGTTGTGTTCCTTACCAGTAAACCACTATCCAAGTTTTATACAAAAGCTTAATTATAATATATATTGTAAAATTCTATTTGCTTATAAAAAAAGGGAAAAAAATACCAATTTTCTAATGTTTCGGCGGCGGGGGAGGGGGGGGGGGGGGCAAATGCGTGGACGGGAATGACATTTTGGGAATTGGGCCGTGACTCCTGACTCATGGGAGGGACAAAGTTAGTGAAGGGAAAATTGCTTTATTTTATTTGTATCATATGTAAATATATAAATATTATATGTCTATATTCCTTTTCGAGCCCCTTATTGAGTTATCGAGCCGAGCGAGGCTCGCTTCAGGCTCGACTCGTTAAGCTATCGAGACCAAAAAATCTCGCTCGGGCTCGGCTCAATAGCCTATGAGCCAGGCTCACGAGCCCTTGTCGAGCCCGAGCCTAGCTCATCGAGCTGTGACTCAATAGCTAGCCCTAAGACATAGTATATGAATCTTCCTTCTTTTCATTGTATCTACCACCTCCATCGATTTGTTGCTCAAGTGTTATTCCAACTACCTATCCACAACTTCTTTTGCGACCTTTTTCTGGACTATCTTCTTTACATGCTCGTGTCCTTTATGCGAGGGCCCTTGCAAATTTTGGAGTGCATGCGGCGATGATGCAACATAACTAGCTTTCTTACTCACATACATTCCTCATGTAGAACCCTTACAAATTTGGAACTACATCCATGTAGTGATGTAGCAGTTAACTTGTCATTGCATTCAAGCAATGCAACACGTCTCTGGTAGGGAACAACCTAACTAAATCCAAATGTTTGCTTAAATCCGTGTTGAAAAATCCAGGAAACTCCTTACTAATGTTTTATTTTTTTCACAAATACCAGTAAGGAACTTTCCCCTAACATTTTACACTGGCTGGCGGCTACTTACACAACCCTCCTCATTTACTCGGTCTTGAGTCCAACTACAACTGAGTTTTCTTTTCTTTTTTCTTTTTAAATATATGGCGGAAAAAAAACAGTCGTTGACTTGAGTTAGTTAATATGTAACAAAATGCCCAAAAAAATATGTAACATTATAATAATACATAAAATGGACTTTAAGGTAGAACCTGATTCAACTGGCTGCATCTATCCTCTTCTGGATGTTATTTGCAAACTCCTTTATGAGTCCATGACTAATAAAAAGATGTTAACTCGAACTTGGTCCTTAATGTAGACCCATATTGTTATAAATGTAGCTGGTCATTTCAGTTTTGGTCCCTTGCAAGAGTATGTTCGATCCTACAAAAATCAGGGTCAGATATCATGCCTAATTACGGGTATACTTATATTTGTTATTTGTATTAAGAAATTATAGGTGTATCGATCTATATTTCTAGTGGTATGAGAAAAAACTGATGTAAATCGCATTCTGCAATCTTACTGCTTGGCACGAGGAAAATTCGGACGTGCATCCCTTTTAGGAATCATATTCGCCTTATACGACGAAGTTTATTTTTTTTGTTAAGTACACTAAGGAAGCCGTCTCTTGAGAAGGTGGCTTTCACCTTAAGAAAGCCGCCTCTTCAGGAGGCGGCTTAGGCCAAAGCCGCATTCCGCAAAGGCGGCTTCCGTGCCATTAGCCAGAAAACAGCAAGCCACAGTCCGTGGCTTGCAGTTTTCCTAGCTATATATGCGACATATAGATCCCATAAAATTCCATGCCTTTAAAAGAACTCATATGTGGAAAATTCAACAGAAACGCTTAATAGTTAATGAAGTTTAAAAGTTACATTGTTGACATAAACATGATACAACAACTATACTACAGTACAACTCATATAACATCACATGTGTCGTCTCCTTCGTATATATTGACGATGTATAGGGGCTTGTTGAGGAAGTGATGTAGTGGGCTCAACCGAGAACGAAGACAATAGATTAGCACGATCAATGTGCTCAATTTGTGAGATTTCTTCGTCAACCATTACATCATAGTCCAATGGAGGTAATGGGGAATGGCGATGCGATGGTCCAGCTTCGCTATGTGGCCTATCTCTCATCGGTGCAGGTGGAGTTTGTTGTATTCTCTCAGACCCGCGTTCAACATTTGGAGTTTGATATTCCACCCCTGAAGCTTGTAGGTCCTTGACATGGGGATGTGCTCGTCCTCCTCGAGTTCTGCGTACACGTCCATTTCGTCTACCACGTCCATGTTGCTGTGAAGATGTACCATCGGTCGGTATTCCCTCCTCATCCTCTTCATCTTCATGGAGTCCATCTCTGAATTGTCACTGGATAGAGTCATCGAGAAGGCGACGAGTGTTTGTCATTAATCGGATCACATCCTCATTAGGTCCCACAAGTTGAACAATCTCATCTAATCGTCTCACCTGCAAAATGAAAAATTTTACTCAATATCTCCACTAAAGAAAAATTTTATCAACGGAAATGACGCTAACATACCACCAAATCGAGCGCGCATCCATGTCTCCCTATAAATCGTCGTGTGATGCGATTGTACCACACAATATAATCCGCAGATACATCTTCACCTCCATGGCCAATTGGTGTCGTAGCCAACACGTAGTCACGTCGATTGTTCCACATCTGCACATAGTTTGCATGGAACTGTACCCAATCGACGGATGTCTTCCCTCGGAAATCAATGCTGTGAAGATGTGTAGATGTGTCACACTGGACTGGGATCTCTTGGATCGAACCAAATTGGCGTAGGACTCTATCGGGCACATACAACTCCACGATACAGAATGAATGAGTGGTACCCTGGCAGTGTATAGATCCTGCCCTTCTAGGCAATATGCAGGGAGAGAGCTCACCTCAGTGGTATATGGTTCCCATATAACCTGTTACATAAATGTTACATAAGTAGTGTCACAAAAAAAATTAAATAAGATAGAAAGTGCTAGTTAATTTGTTACCTGATCAGGAGTTTGGAGATCAAATGCATCCTTGTAAGGTCGTACAACATGAGTAGGCTCTGATGTGACGTCAAACTCTGCACTCCAGCGACAACCTAGTGGAGTACCGATCCACAACGGACGTCTATGTACCACCTGCGCGATGTGAGGAAATCGTTCCCATGCCCATAGCTGTAGGAGGATAAGCGAGCCACCAATCAACTGCAAAATATAAGCTCGTGGGTGTCTGATGACCATATCTGCGTCTGCATTTGCAGGGAGTTCAGAGAATTGCTCCTTTAGCCATGTCATCCGTAGTCGAGCACCATCAATATCCGGGCTATGCGGACGCACGCCTAACAATCTCTCACAAAGATCCGCCCAACTTGGCGAAGTAGTTTGTGCAATCACAACATGCTCATCTATCTTCAATCCCATCAAGAATGCAACATCTTGGAGAGTGATGGTCATCTCTCCATGACGCATATGGAAAGTATGTGTCTCCGGTCTCCATCTCTCCACCAAGGCAGTCAACAAGTGCCAATCCAAGGAAATGAACTCTAGCTGTAGCACCCCAAAAAACCCCGCTGTGTATACGTGCTCCACCAATCTCTCATATAACTGTGACCGACGCAGTGCACCTTCGCGTCTCCTACAACGTAGCCACCTAGATACCTGTAAAGCCACAATGTTAGAAGAATAGGATAGCAAATGTTACGATCGTACATTAAAAAGTTTTCGGATACTTACATCCCCAAACCAAACAGCACGTGAACGATGCTGTCGCTACTGACGAAGAACTGAACGATCAGCTGGGCCCGGCTCCATCTGCATTATAATATCAACCCATTAGTGCCAAAAAAATTTGAAAGTATTAAAAATAGGTATAATAATTACAAGAAAATACCACGTAAATCTCGGTTTGGGCACTTCCTCCGATTGTGACCTTCCCCCCTGCATAGACCACACTTATTTGTGTTATTGGTGGAATGTCGTTGATTTCTGACGTTATGATCTTGTGCGTGACATGATCCACCTTGTGCAGGAACAACCGAGTCCCTCATATCCATCTCACTGTGGATCCTTTTAGACCTGGGCCTACCCTTTGTCCTCAATTTAGTTGGGTTGGGGATTACAATATCATGTTGAAATTTTGGCCACTTGTCTTTATCGCCAATTGGGAAGAAAATACCTTCGTAATTTTTTTTAGCACTTCATGAGTACCATGGACCCACGTATTCTTCCACGTCCACATTCAAATGTGACATGACAGCACAAGCATGGGAGCATGGTATCCTGTATACCTGCCATTTCTGACATGTGCAAGAAAGGTCACTAAGTAGGACCGTATGCTTCTTCCCTCCTTTCAAACCGAATTGTGTTAACCGTTGCCCCATGATTACCTCGTAAAGATGAAGGGGAACACCCCTTATATGGGTTACTCGATGACTGTTGCTTCAGTCCACCCACGCTTTCAACTTATTTGTGGCAAATTTGGTGAAACGTTCACCACGAGCAATCATAGCTAGTGCCTCGGCATGTCGTTCGTAAAAATAGCCAATACAATTGTAGTAGGTTTTAAGCACTAAGGCGGCAACTAGCAAGCACCTTGCATCTTTCAAAACAGCATTATAGCTCTCGGAAAAGTTAGTAGTGGTATAGCCGAATCGGTATCCACCGTCAAACGCTATGGTCCACTGCTCCTTTGGGCAACCGTGTGTATCAAACCAGTTGGGAGCATCTTCTTTCCATTCTTTCAGCTTGTCCATGTAAACCTGCCACTTGGATTGAGAGTATACACTACCGGCCCGCTTGATCATTTTCTTCATCATTTGATTCTTGTGAACGTCGTTGATGTTGCTCGCAACGTGTCGTAGGCAAAACCTCCAATACACATATGGAGGATGAAATTGTACAGCATCATTACGTAGGGCTGCACGAATACCCGCTGCACGATTAGATAACAAACAAATTGGCCCTGGACGATCCCTAAATACATGAACACGCAACCTCGCTAAGAACCATGCCCAACTGGCTTCATCCTCCTCGTTCACAAATGCAAAAGCTAGGGGAACAATATGATTGGCAGCATCACATCCACATGCAATAAGAATCTTCTGCTTGTACCTTCCGTACATGTGGGTCCCATCAACACTTACAACAGGCTTACAGTGCCTGAATGCATTGATACAAGGTCCAAAGGCCCATAATGCCCTCTCAAACACTAAACCAGTACCAACATCAGTAGTATCCAAATATGTAACAGTACCTGCAATGGATGTTTCAAATGCTCGAAATAAATATGGCAATTCATTGTACGACTTGGCCCAATCCCCGTATACAATCTCTATTCCTTTGCATCTAGCATCCCAAACCCTTCTGCGACTGACCATGTAGCCGTAATCCTCGGAAATCATGCCTTGCAAAACTGCAACTCCTACGGATGGTGAAATTTTTACCTGGTTGAGAAACTTCTATGCCATGGAATTGCAATCAAGTTGAGGATGATCTTGATTAGCTACTCAATGCAAACATGTGTGAGGTGCATCTACCTTAGAAATCACAAATTGCCCATCCAGTGGTCGCTTGTGACCTCGCAAACGCCATTTATAACCTTTCTCTTTCTCGCTGCAGTAGACAACCCAAACCGACTTATCCGACTCGTGCACATGAAAATTGTAATGTCTCTTGATGTGAAACATCTTCACGGAGTACACCAAGTTAGCCTTCGACTTAAAGGTCATCCCGTTCCTCAGCTCTTCCGCAAGACTCAGTCCCTCGCCGTCATCGAAGGCATCCTCGTCATTTCTTATGTAGCCATCACCACTACGGACATTAAAGAATGGTATATCTGACACAATGTGTTCCTCAGATTCCTAACCGTTCTCCATTTCATCTTCCGTATCATTCGCAGCCACGTCTTCATCAGTGCTCACGCGATCAATTTCCTGAGTAATTGTGTCATTCATATCAAAGGTAACAACTCTGTGAGCTCGAGTTAAGGGTGAAGATGCACGGGTGACAGACGAAGATGCTCGGGTGACATTCGGGGAAGACTCATCTTGATGGGTTGCATATAAAATTGGACGGTATGATGAACCCATCATTCCTGCATACTCAAAGACATCTTGTATGTCATCATCAAACTCAACATTCGCCAAATAACTACTGCCATTCCCCTCCATTTTGTGAAACAATCTCAACGTAGCATAGTGTGTACGTTCGATCCGGAATAACGACACAATCTTCTCCAACAAGGTATCAAACTTCATGTTCGGAACTAGCTTCAACGGTTTCATACGTCCACCTTGATAAGTAGTGTCCTTCCCCGAATTTGTAATCATTCCTCCGTAGTGACAAAAGCACAAAATATCCGTAGACATCCTATACGTATCGATAGACGCACACATCACATACAATTTCATACCAGGGTTACTAAAAGGGATGAAGAGCTCACCTTAGGTAAATGTTGGACAACCCGATGATGGGTGAGGATGCCCTAGGTAGCAATGGCGTGGACGGAGGAGTCCTCGTCGGACAAGGGAGTTGACGACGGCGGAGGAGGGGACTGGGGCGGCGGAGGCGGCGTGGGCCTTTTGCAAGGGAGAACGACACTGGAGGACGGGGCAGGGGGAAGAGTGCGGGTGGGGGGTCGGGCGAGCTGCGGGTTCTGTCTATTATTTGGCGGAGGCCGCCTTTGCGAAATGCGGCTTTGGCCTAAGCCGCCTCCTGAAGAGGCGGCTTTCTTAAGGTGAAAACCGCCTTCTCAAGAGGCGGCTTCCTTACTGTACTTAACAAAAAAATAAACTTCGCCATATAGGGCGAATACGATTCCTATTTGGCTGCCTATGCGAATTTTTCTCTGCTTGGCATAAAACCTTTCTCGGATTCTTTTCTTAAAATTTAATCTTTGCCACCTGGCATGTGTAATCCGATGTTGATACCATATATCATATGATAGAAATTGCCACTGTTAATTTCTTTGGTAGATATTTTAAAATTTTGGTAAGCCCCAATTTCTAAACATTTCCTGTGTTGAAAAGGCAGTGTTAAGATCTTGTACTGTCTTAGGGAGTAGCTTGTTTTCCTCATCTAACATGAGTACTGCTTCAGCTTTCTCTATACTTCAGAGTTCCATACCCATCAATATTGAAAGTTGTGGTTAAAATTATCACTTTCAGGTGCTGTAAATGCCTTCTATATAGGTTACCATGATATCTCATTCATTTTGTCTCTTTCAGATTTGGTTACACGGTAGACCCAAATCGCTGCAGTAGGTTTTATCCAGAAATAAGAAAGTATTTTCCAAATCTAAAAGATGGGACACTGGAACCTGGTTATGCAGGCATTAGGGCAAAGGTTTCAGGCCCTGGTCAACCTTCTGCCGACTTTGTCATACAGGTGCGTGTAAATTCATCTATTTAGGTTTCATGTTATTGCTTCACTTTTTAGAAAACCTATCTTCATTTTCTTGAAGTATTATGCAATGTAGTTGTTCTTTTTGTAATATAATTGTATCTTATCAAAATTCCTTCTTGACTAATTCATCAGTCTATCTTGAATACCAATTAGACTTGGGATATGGAGGTGGAAACACTTCATTACACATGCCTAATCTGTTAGAAAATCGGAAGCGGAAGCGGAAACGATAAACAAAGCATAATCAAGAAAGATAGAACATGGAAACACCATGATTTTACGTGGAACCCTACTCCGTGAGGAGCGGGATGAAACCACGGGAGAAGCCCTCAAAGGGGCATATCTTGCATTGCTTTTCTCAATGGATACATGAGGTCTGGGGCTCCATATATAGCCTCTGCAGAGCCTCCAAGTCCCACCACTGGACGATGTGGGACTAAACACTGGATGAGGTAAATGGATCTCCTCCAGGATCCATTTACCCTGCTACAATACAATGGGCGCATACAACGAATGCTCCAACACTCCCCCTCAAGCCGTTTCAACCATTTCTTTTACGGCTTTTGCATCAATTTTTTTTTTGAAATTGCGTACGATTTTTCTTTGTATGCGACTCTTTGAAAGAAAACTCCTCTTCTTTTTTTTACCAATATGCGCACGGCTTTTTTTATTGTACGCGCCTTTTTTTAACAACCTTCATTTTTTTATAAACAAATCTCCCCTTTTTTTTTTACAAAAACGGCCCATTTGGGCCAAACTTGACCCAACTCTTATTTTTTTTAATTCATCACGCCTAGGGCTAAGGCCCGCCAACTCCACTAGAGTTCCCTACTTCCGAATCGCCTCCCCCAATCGGGGATCACTCGTGCTCCTGGATGCGGTAACCTAGAGGAGCGCCGCCAGTGGCCTGGAGCATATAGCGCGCCACTAGGGTTGCCATCGCCTGGACTCACGCGTGCTGGGGATCTTCTGGACTCGCACCGCTGTCGCAGCAGCTGAAGGGGAGAAGCTGCATCACGCCGCACGCGATGAAGGGGAGCCCGATGAAAAAGGGTTGCGCCGCCTGGGAGGTCTGCTTCTGAGGTTGTGCGTTCGCCGCGCGAGAGGTGCTGCATGGAGGGAGGCGCTGGGCTTCGCCAAAGCCTGGAGATGCGTCGCCGATGCGGCTTGAAGGCTTGAAGGCGCAGAAGCGTGGGAGCCGCCACTGTTGGGCTGTAAGGAGGAGGAGCCTGGACGCTATGCTCCTGAGGCGAGGATCGCGCTAGGACGATATGCGCGTGATGTGCGCGCGGCGAGGATCGCGCCTGAACGTTGTGCGTGTGATGCCGCCTGTGCGCGGCTGCCAGGAACGAGGACTTGCGCGCGAGGGCAACGCCATGAACAAGGCTTTGCGCAGAATTGGAGCGTGACTCCTGGGACACGCGAGGCGTTCCTGGGCAATGAGGTTGACGATGCAGCCTGATTGAAGATGCATGCCGCTTTGGGAGAGGGGTATGCGGCTAGGGCTTCAGGAGGTCGCTTTGGGAGATCGCTTTGGAATCGGGGAAGCGCCGCCTGGATCTGCAGGGGCCTGAGGTCCTGGATCCTGCCAGGGGTGCCGCTAGGGTTGCGGGAGAACGCCATGTTCTGTATCTGGAGTTTGACCGTGCGCCGCCTACGCACGGTCTGCGCTTGGATGCTGGATGCTGGATCTTCAACGAGCGGACGACCTGATGCTTGATCTAGGGTTTTAGAAAGCCCTAGACACCTTTCTTCGATGATCGAAGCCGCTGGATCTCCTGACATAAATTAGGGTTTTGATTTGAAACCCTCAACTTGGATTGAACATGTAGGAACATGGTAGAATCCGTCTTGATGATGACAATCCTCAAATATTGAAATAATACAAACAATTTTCCAAATCGAATCTCGAATAACAATAAAGAACTTAAAAACCTTGAGAATCGACCCGCTCTGATACCATGTTAGAAAATCGGAAGCGGAAGCGGAAACGATAAACAGAGCATAATCAAGAAAGATAGAACATGGAAACACCATGATTTTACGTGAAACCCTACTCCGTGAGGAGCGGGATGAAACCACGGGAGAAGCCCTCAAAGGGGCATATCTTGCATTGCTTTTCTCAATTGATACAGGAGGTCTGGGGCTCCTTATATAGCCTCTCCAGAGCCTCCAAGTCCCACCACTGGACGATGTGGGACTAAACATTGGATGGGGTAAATGGATCTCCTCCAGGATCCATTTACATTGCTACAACACAATGAGCGCATACAACGAATGCTCTATGACATAAAAGAAGCCAGGTGCATCCTATGTTTTATCTGCTGACAAAATACCTATGATGTTATTTTTTAGTAAGATTTTATTAAAGATTCTTAGCAGTATTGTGAAAATTTGAAAGAATTATAGTAAAATCAAATTCAATACATGGATTCTTGTCGCTTAAGATGAGCATGATAATCGTCCCACTGTGCAGTAGTAGTCTAACATTTGTGTTATCTTGTTGATTCATTGAAACGTACAGTATAAGGCCATATATACATGCTCAACTCACAAATTGGAAAATGGAGATAAACACATTTCCATACTACACAATAGATAGAACTTCCACAAAATACAATTATCCAATTAACTCAAATCTTCTCTATCTTAAGTATACCTCCCAAGAATGAGCATGGAGTCCTCAACTTACACTGATTAAAAAGATGATCTACTTACATATACACATAATACATGATAATATACACCATCTAGAGGTGCATGAAATGGAGATGGAGTGAGAGAGGCGGAAGATGGCGTGGCTCCACTGGCAGATGCATAAAGGGGAGAGGGAATGTAAGAGGGCTACCGGTATCAAGGAGGGTGAGGTGCAAAAGGGCTACCGATGTAAAAGAGTGGGGAGCGGGGGGCTACCGAACTCGAAGTGGAGAAAGAGGGAGGTTGGTCGCATGTCACTCCCCGCAAGTGCGGCCACCGATTTTTTGTGTGGGGTTTACGACCATCATGCATCTTCATGCTCCCTGAGGCCACATTGTTTTGGTTATGGGGCTGTGGGCCATCACTGGGCTTCCTGTTCTCGGACCTTTGTTGAACATCCACGTACCTCATAGATCACATCTGTAGCTATGGTTACACATTCTTTTGCGATGCAGACGCCATCTCGCTCTTTTGCAGAGGTACTGTACAATGACGAACCCCTTGTTGAGGAGAAGAAGGATTGTATTCTGATCGGTTGTTGGACAAATGGTGTTTGGGATTTGGTTTTGATCAAATAAAAAATTCTTCGGAGTCTTGGAGATGACTTCTCTGGGGACATCGCTCTGCTAGATTTGAAGGTTTGTTGTGCTAGGGGGCTGACAAAGAAGGAGGTGGATTTGCTGCTCTCCTCGAAATTGGCTTCTACTATTCCTTGGAGAAAACCTCACTTCATGGATGGTGAAGCTCCGACCTCGTCATTACAGGGCGTACTTATTTTTGGTGCTCCGTTTTTTCATGTCTGGTAGAGGCTTTGGGACTACCGTTGCGAGAGTTCGGAGTAGTAAGGAAACTTTTGTCTGATGGCTGTTTGCCGGGGTCTAACCTCAGCATCACCATCGTTGTTCTTGAAGGTGCAAGAGTCTTTCCGTTGGAGTAGTCGTGCTCACTATTAGTTAGATGTTCAAGATTCCAGCTCATGATGCAGGTTGTGTCCCCTCCACCACCGATGAAGATGCTTCTGTTGTCGATGCAGCATCACCATCGGAATCATCGTCGGAGACGCTTGAAGAGTTGGCCCTTTTGGTGACATCATTGGAGTTATCATCGAAGATGAGTGTTCAAGGTACGTTCGACGACGAAATCAATGGAGCAGTTGAAGGATTCCACGTTCTTCCCAGAGAAACATGACGATTCGACGGTGCTATTGTTGGAAGGTCAAGGTTCGTTACTGAGAACAGAATCACTGTAAGATTCAAGTGCGATTTTTTTGAAAACTTACCTTCGAGGTCTATTGAGAAACACCCTTCTCCAATTCCTGTGCGACTCCAGATTGTGTCCTAGTAATCGACAATTTCATTTAGGGTTAGGGCTCTTTTGGAGTGTAGTGCGCGATTATTAGTGCTGGGTATTTAGGTTAGATCGGGTATGAATACCCCTCTAACTCTTTTGGAACTCCATTGGCTTTTATTAGGTTTTGGTTTCTTAACTGGGTCCACACCTTTGCACTAAGGTGTATTCGACCCTCTTCGACTAGGTCTTGACATATCTCACTTCAGCTCGAATCCGAAGTTTCCTTCAAGGTGATGGTGTCACTCGTTCGTCTCGGAGGCATTCCGCCCTCTCCTTGTTGCTGTCTGGGGATGAAGGTAATGGGTCTTAACTCCAGCTCGTGGGTTCTCCCCCACTTTCTAGGCGCCCCAATGATCTTTTTGGAGGAGTTGGGCTGTTTGGAGCTAGCCCCCTTTGGCTTCGAGCCCTGTCAGAGGTAGTGGGCTCGTTGGGAGAGGCTTGTAACTGTGGTCTCTTTGTTGTGGGCCCTCTCCTTTCTTCGACAATTGAGGGTTCCTCTACCCGTGTTACGCATTCATCCTCCATCTCAAATTCCTCAACTACGGTGAGGGGGAAAGTGAGGAAGGCCCATTGATACTGTAATTATATGAGGGCCTTGGTTCAAATGGCTCTATACATCCCTATTAGAGTATGCGTTCTCACAGATGGGTAATAGGATTCCTCCTGGGTCCAATTATCACATGCACTAGTTTAGTCCCTCATCTATTGTGAGTGGGACCTGGTCTTACTGGTGGGGCTATATAAGAAGTCTCATACCTATTTGTAGCAATATATTTATTTGTTGTGTATTGTCTCTCGATTTATCTTTACTTATGTCTATCTTATGTAGTTTATCCATAGGTCTCTCCTCTATATACGAGAACCTAGGGTTCCTGTTAGAAAATAGGAATGCGGAAGCGTATTAGATAAAAAGAATAACAAAATAAGAAGAACACGTGATTTTAACGTGGAACTCTACTCCCTAAGGAGCGGGATGAAACCACCTGAGAACATCTCAAAGGGCCGATAGTCTATTGCTTTTCTCACTAGATATAGAGGGTGAGGGCTTCTTATATAGCCCTCACTGAGTCTCCATATCCCACAGACGGTAGATGTGGGACTAAACTCTGGATGAGGTAGATTTATCCTGGAGTGATCCATTCGCCCATCTACAACTCAAGTGACGCATAACTCAAATACTCCAACACTTCCCCTCAAGCTGGAGCATGCAATGGTCAACTTGGACAAACGGAAAGAAATCTCAACTCTCAATACATGACACTACGAACAATATCAACTCAATGCGCACAACTGCCGGTTGCTGTCGGGGATGTTGCTTCTCATGCCGTGTAGGTGAGGAGGACGAACGGGCTGGAGTGCGAGTCAACCTAAGTGTACTATGTACTGTGCCTGTCGGAGTCACCAACTAAAAAATGAATCTCCACTTGGAGAACTCTGGCCCGCCACAACAATGTGGACAACTGCTCCATCTCTGAAAAAGGGCCAAACTAAAAAGAGCCATTGAGTGCAATCCTTGTCGGAGTCCACGGTCGCTGGAGAATGGAGTCTGAAAAGTCTCCTCATCGGAGAATTGGGTCTCTTCCATCTGGCTCAGAGAATAGTACTCTACTATGGAGTCCCTATGAAACCACATGAAAACCCTAACCCACATAGCATAGGGAATGAGATCTCTACTCTGGAATCCCTATGGATCACATGAAAACCCTGACCGACAAAATAAAAATGATGGGGACCACAAACAATGATGGCATACATGTACACATCTGAAAGAGGACTCGGAACCAATCATCGAGTCTGAAACTGCGCATCACACCGTGGGCTCGGAATCTGAACAGCGAGTCTGAAACTGTGCATGGAGAATCTTCATATGCAAAATTGTAGAGTCTGAAATCTGACTGGCTTATGGACTGGAGAATCTGAATCTGTAGCCTGTGACTCAGCACAATACTCCCCCTTTCTCCCATACTTGTTGGAAGATAATGGCATCGACAAAGTTGGGAGAAGACACGATAAATGGAAAGAACATGAATCAAATAACCCGACTTCATTTTTAATTTTTTTCGGCTTTGCTTTTTTTCCAAATAACCCGACTTCATTTTCATCATTTTTTTCGACTTTTTTTAAAAATTATGTACGTTTTTTTATTTTTTTGTATGTACCTCCCCCGAACCCACTTAAATGGTCTGGTGGTAGTGCACCGTGCCTACTACCCAAAAGACTAGGGTTCAAATCCCCCCTTGTGGGGGTTGCGTTAGGTAGTCGACACCAGTGTAAAAAATAATCGAATTTTTCAACATGGATTTGAACAAGAATCCATGTAGCCGACCCTACTTATAGTGGGAGAAGGCTTTGCCTATTTTGTATGTACCTCCCCTTTTTTTATAAACTGCCCAACTTGGGCCCAAAGATCACGGCCCATATAGGGCCTGAATAAAACCTCATTTTTTTAAACTGGGCCGCACACACAATATTTTTTTAATGGCCTACCCCTCTCTCCCATTTTCCTTCATTCCAATTTTTTTAATGACGCAGATCGGCTCATTTGGGGCTCACCCTCTATCTAGTGGGAACCCTCTTTGGAAAAAGCTGCCGCCCCCGAAGGGGCTTCGAAGAAGTGGCGGCGCCCGCGTGCTGGGAAGAACCGCGCGTCGCTTGGAGACGCAGAAGGGAAGGTGCTAGGGCCGCATGCTGCTGCTGAGATTCACGACGCAGAGGTCCACGCTCACCGCACCAGATCGATCAAGGGGCCTGCAAAGGGCCGCCTCCTGGTCATGCGGGAGCGGTGATGCGTCGCTTGGTTGGCTCGTGGCTTGTGCCACCTGGAAGGCCTTTGACAGGAGGGGTTGCGAAGGAGAAAGGCCATCGTTGGGGGAGATCTCGTTGGGTTTTGCTCTCGTGCGAGGAGGCGCGGGATAAGGAGGTGCGCCTGCCGCCGTCTGCCTTGCGGGGAGGTCTCTGCCTTGAGATTACTGGAGGGCTCCGCTGGAGGCGAAAACCATGATAGCACGAGTCAAGGCTCGATGCCGCAACCTGGAGCTGCGACTGAGAGGAGTTGTATCCAGGGTGATCTACGGCTAGGGCTTCGCATTGCGAGGAGGATGGAGACCATGCGATGCTTCTTCATATCGCTGCTAGCCGACTCACCATTGTTGTGACCTGAGATGGGCCTACCGCCCTGGAGATCTTCTTACGCCAGTGTTTAGAGGGAGGGCTCGTGCGAAGACTTGTGATTAGGGTTCTTGGATGCTCATGCCAAGGGCAGATGGCATTCGGCCTGGATGCGCATGGGTTTGGCATGGATCTACAGGCGTTCCTCTAGATTGAAAGCTGCCGTGGAGGAGCTTTAGTCTAGAATTCTTGAAAACTGAAACTCGAATGGAGTTTGCGCAGCCGAGATTAACGTTGAGTAATTTCTAGGGTTTCATCTAAACTATAGAACAAGAACTTGATAATTGAATCTCGAAAAAAACATAATGAAAACCTCGAACTCTGATACCATGTTAGAAAATAGGAATGCGGAAGTGTATCAGATAAAAAGAATAAGAAAATAAGAAGAACACAAGATTTTAACGTGGAACCCTACTCCCTAAGGAGCGAGATGAAACCACGGGAGAACGCCTCAAAGGACTGACAATCTATTGCTTTTCTCACTAGATACAGAGGGTGATAGGCTTCTTATATATTCCTTTACCGATTCTCCACATCCCACAGACGGTAGATGTGGGACTAAACTCTAGATAAGGTAAATGGATCCTGGAGTGTTCCATTTACCCATCTACAGCTCAAGTGATGCATAACTCAAATACTCCAACAGGTCCCAAGAATAATAACTTTTCATTCTTTTTCCCAACATGATATCATAGCGACGGTCCTAGGTCGGAGCTCTCATACCTGAGAAAAACACTATTACTAACCCCACTCGCCAAGCCCTTCTCCCTCTCTCTCATGATGCCGTTGTCGGGCACCGCCACCGCCGATCGCAGCCATCCCCTCCGGGCGTTGCCCCTGCCAGGCGCGACTACTACCGACGGTTCTCCTTGCCACTGACCCTTCTCTTTGTTGTCGGTGATCTTCTCCAATATTGGCGGATTTGATTGCATAAGTCTATACATGCAATCAAATCCCTATATGACTTTGTAGACAATGTTATATTGGTCTACAAAACCCTAATATTTTCATATGGCAATATGTCAGAGAGCAAAGTCGATATCCCCGCCACATATGCTTTCAGAGGTCCATCGTCGATTGTCAAGATGGGATGAGACGAACTATGAGATCTGGGTCATGCAGTTCATGAGCCTCATGAAGTCTACAGGCAACAAACATATTCTTCGCGAGGAAGAGCCGACTAAGAAAACATGGGTCAATGCCTCGTGGGAGGCAGGTGATGCGTATGCCATGGTATGGCTTTTTGGTACATCAGCGATTGAGATTGTCAATGATGTGTCACATCAGCCCACCACCAAGGCGATGCTGGATATCCTCGCAGCCACTTATTCCCAAGCGAGGAACGCGACTAAGACCTTGCAGCTACAACATAATATATTTACCATAAAGCAGAATGGACGACCCCTCCATTCTCTATACACGTCCCTGCTTGGGATGTTTGAGAAGCTGCACAGTTTCATGCCCCTCACATCTACTCTTGAGCTATTGAAGACATATAGGAATGACACCATGGTCGGTGTATTCCTTACAGCACTTGATCCTGAGTATGAGGTGACTCGTTCACAGATATTGGCGGATGCTACTATTTCTCTCATGGAGGAAGCTTTCCGCAGAATCAGCAGGATCACATCTTCTACCTCTAGTCAGACCTCTTCTGCGACGGCATCCTTTCGAGGTAGAGGGAGCTCTTCTATGTTTTGTGGACTTGGAACTCGTGGAAGAGGAGGCTGTATTCGTCAGCCTTGCACTTATTATCATCATCCTGGACATATAGAGGATACATACTACTCCAAGCTTGGTTTTTTCTGCATTAGCTTGTATAACAGAGCAAGTAGACCCTCGTGATGTTGCTTCTTCAGATTAGAGGTACGATGACCTCGTTGCTCGATTGATGGATATTATGCCTTCGGGGTGTTCCCTACCTTCTTCGCATACTCCAGGAGGCCACTCAGATGTTGCAGCTTTTGCCTCTCCTAGTACCTCTGCCACTGCTAATACTCCAGGTAGCATTTATGCCGTTACCTCTTATCATAGACCTGATATTACTGAATGGATTATGCACTCTGGGCTACGCATCACTTGTGTGGAGACAGAGATCAACTTACAGCTTACATACAGATTCCTCCAGGGAGGACAATTGTCATTGCTGATGGGACTCACTCCCCGATCACCGGTCAGGGGTAGTGTAGTTTGACGCCTTTGATGCACATGCAGAATGTGTTGCATGCACTCGATTTTTCTATGAATTTATTGTTTATTAGTGAGATTATGAAGGATTTGTATTGTAGAGCTATTTTTGATCCATCGTCTCTTGTATTTCAGGACATACTTACGGGCATGGTGATTGGTTGTTGCCGTGAGAAGGGCGGCCATCGACTGGTCCGAACCCCCTATGCATGCCTCTTCTCATTCTACTGGACTGGTTTCTCCTTTCACGTGGCACCTGCGCTTGATCACCTTCCACTCCAGAAGATGTGTCATGTTCTGCTTCAGATCTTACTTTGCTCTTCCTTTCAGTGTGAGGCTTGTCAGTTGGGAAAGCATTATCGATCTATTTTTCATAGTCATCAGAGTCGGAGCAGTATTTGAGTTATTACATGTTGATATTGGGGTCCAAGTCGTGTTCTCGATCACCAGGGACACATGTTTTACCTAGTCGCCATTGATGATTTTTCTCGTTTGTCGTGGGATTTTCTTTTGAAGAATAAATCTAAAGCAGGGGATGCTATCAATACTTTTGTCAATGAAGTGCAGAATATTTTTTCGTCTGTGAAATTTGTGATAATTGATCAATCTTTGGAATTCTCTTTCAACATTCTTTTCATCCTGTGGTATTATTCATCAAACATCGTGTGCCTATAATTCTCAACAGAATGGTCTTTCAGAGAGAAAGCATCGCCATTTACTTGATGTTACCGGAACTCTTCTTATTCAGAGTCGTACCCCACTTTCATCCTGGGGTGATGCAGTTCTTACGATATGTTATCTTGTGAATCGCATGCTCTCATCTGTTCTAGGTCAGAAAATTCCTTTCTATATGGCATTTCTAAAGAAAGAATTGTTCTCACTTACTCGTGTTTTTGCTTCGGTCGCATTTGTCTACCAGTTGTCTCCAGGTCTAAACAAGCTCTCTCATAGAGTTGTCAAATGTATTTTTATTGGGTACTTCAGGACACAGAATGGATATATAGATGCTATGATCCATTGCACAGTAAATATTATGTTACTGCTGATGTTACATTTTTTGAGTCGGTGATGTACTTTTCTCCTACACGTGATAGGTTGACTTCATCAGATTCAGATGATGAAGTCTGCATGCCACCTCCTCCTATGAGCCCATCACCATCCCAGTCTGTGCCGGGTTGTTCGAACCCAGCCACCACCACCTCCATCACCTCCTCCAATATCACCACCTTCGCCAGTTGTTCCACCATTTCCACGTTATTATTCACGCCAGCCATCTTCTCATGGTCTATGCCCATCATCCAATATGCCTCATGTATGTTATAGAAGGCCATATCGATATCGATATCATATGGGTCCGCCTGGAAAAGGATATATCGAGATATATCGCCGATATATTGACGATATCAGTGGAAATGTCGGATTGCTCAAAAAGCCATTTTTTATCGTTTTTCATAAATTAAGATCATCCAAGATATTAAACAACAAATAACCTACAAATACACATTTATATCACACATATCGGTCATTTATGTCACACATATTTTAGCCGACTCTACTTAATTGTGGGAAAAGGCTTTGTTGTTGTTGTAATTCGGTCATTTATAGCCCACATATCACACATATTGGTTATATCGAACATATCGTTGTTTATGTTTACTCTAACCTATAGATATTGGAAATGAATTCCATTCAAGTTCTTATCACATTAAATAACTTACAAATATACACTTAAATGACACATATAGATCATCTATAATCCTTATATCGCACATATCAGTCATATCAGGAGCGGCATTGACATGAGTCATTTGATTTGATTCAAAAAATGTACTTACAGATTAATGAGACAATGTTTCTTTGGTATATGTTAGTTGAAAATAAAACCATGCATTTAGAATAGACCGAGGGCTCTCTTATATAGGAGAAAAGCCCTTGGGTTAATTACATGATAAGTACATAAAACATAAAACATAAAATAGACCAAGAGATATATTTATCTCAACACTCCCCCTCAAGCTGGAGCATATATATCTATCATGCTTAGCTTGGAGCAACACCTTTGAAATGGACCTCTAGCTAATGCCTTGGTGAAGATGTCAGCCGTCTGATCTTCTGTGGATACATGGGCAGTAGATATGAGACCCTTCTGGATAAGGTCTCTAGTGTAATGGCAATCCACTTCTATATGCTTCGTCCTTTCTTGAAAAGCAGGATTATTGGCAATGAATAGTGCAACTTGATTATCACATAAAAGTTGCATAGGAAGAGGAACCACAATAGTAAGGTCAGTCAATACCCGATCTAACCCACATCATTTCGGCACTCCCTTGTGTCATGGCCCTGTATTCAGATTCTGCACTTGATCTGGACACCACCGTCTGCTTTTTGCTTTTCCATGAAACAAGTGAGCTCCCGACAAACACAACAAAGCCCGAAGTAGACTTTCTGTCTCTGGGACAACCTACATAATCATCATCTGCACAAGCTATCACCTCAAGAGATGTATTTCGGTTGAATATAAGACCCGAGCCAGGTGAGTTCTTCAAATATCTCAGTATCGTATAGACAGCATCCATATGCACATTTCTGGGCTAATCCATGAACTGGCTAACTTTGCTTACTGCAAACATTATATCCGGCCTGGTGATAGTGGTATATAAAAGCTTCCCAACCAACTCTCTATATCTCCTCCTCTCTACCTCCTCAGTGTCATCATCATATAACCTCATGCTCGGATCTATAGGAGTAGTAGCAGGCTTGCATCCTGTCATACCTGTCTCAGAAAGGAGATCCATCACAAACTTTCTCTGAGTCATTACCAGACCATGCTGGTTCCTGGCGAACTCCAACCCAAGAAAGTATCGAGGAGTGCCAAGGTCCTTCATCACAAACTGTTGACCTAGGAACTCCTTGGCAGTCTGAATGCCTTCGTCATCATCTCCTGTAACAACAATATCATCCACATAAACAAGAATAGCAACAATACTTCTCTGTGTCCTCTAAACAAAAAGTAAGTGGTCCACAGTAGACCGCACAAACCCCTGGTGCTCTATCAACTCCGATAGCTTATCGTACCAAGCTCTCGGACTCTGCTTCAGGCCATAAATTGCCTTGTGGAGCCTACACACCTTCTAGGACTCCCCCTCAGTAGTAAACCCTAGTGGCTGCTGCATGTAAACCTCCTCCTAGAGGTCCTCGTATAGAAAGGCATTTCTTCACATCAACTTGGTACAAAGGCTAGTCCCGTGAAACAACAACAGAAAGAAGAATGTGTAGTGTCGAATGTCTAGCCACAGGAGAAAAAGTATCCTGATAGTCCACCCCATAAGTTTGGGTGAACCCACGTGCCACAAGACTTGCCTTGTATCGGTCTACACTGCCATCTGCTCTTTGCTTGACTGTAAAAATCCATTTGTAGCTTACAATAGAGGTACCTTTTGGAGCAGATACAACACTCCATGTACCATGCGACCTTAAGGCTACCATTTCTTCTTCCATTGCAAGTCGCCATCTACTGTCCTGTAGTGCCTCCTGATATGTACGTGGGATAGTAACTGCCGAGAGTCCCACAACAAACTTCCTGTACTCCTCTGAAAGATGATCCAAAGAAACATGAGCAGCAAGAGGATACGTGGCGCATCGGCGACGAGACTTCCTTAGGGCAATAGGAATCTCCAGATTATCAGCCTCTCTGTCTTGTGGAATCAACTCATCTTGTATATCATGCCAAGCTCCAGTGCCATCAGTAGAAACAATGTGTCCATGACATACCTGAGGGCCAAGGCGTGGTAGATGATGTGGACGACACATGAGCAAAGGGGCGAGTAGAAGACCTGCGAGTGTAAACAAGAGGTAACAACTTGAATTGGGTAGATGGAAGTGGAGGTGGTAGTGGAGGAGGAGGTGGTGGTGGTGGAGGTAGTGGGGGCTGAGGAGTAGCATGGGGTTCATATGGTGGAGGAGACGGAGGTGGAGGAACAACAACATCCTCTCCAGTAGTAGCATTGGATAACCTGACACCTGTAGGAGAGAAATACATAACCGACTCAAAGAAAGTAACATCAACGCTCACATAATATCTCCGTCCTACAGGATTAAAACATCTATACCTTTTTGGGTACAAGAATAACCAACAAAAACGCATTTGACAGCTCTAGGTGAGAGCTTGTCACGACCAGGAGTGAAGTTATGGACAAAGGCCACAGATCCAAACACTCAGGGAGTGAGGGAGAAAAGTTCCTTCTCAGGAAACACTATCAATAAGGGAACCTTCTCCCCAAGAATAGTTGACATCATGCGATTCACCAAGTAGCAAGCAGTAAGAACGGCGTCCCCCTAGAAAGAATGGGGGGTACGACTCTGAATCAATAATGTTCTTATAACATCAAGAAGGTGACAATGTTTACGTTTAGCCACACCATTCTGTTGAGAAGTATAATTGTAAGAAGTCTGATGAACTATGCCGAGGGACCTGAGAAATTCAGATAAGTGTAATGTGGAAAACTCCAAAGAATTGTCTGTATGTATGAACTTCACATTAGCAGAAGATATATTTTTAAATTCAATAAGAAAGGTTTTAATGATAACACCGGCTTCAGACTTGTGTTTTAACAGAAAAACCCAAGAAATTCTAAAAAAATCATCCACAACCACCATATAAAAACGATGTCCCTGATCATCAGGGACAGGACTCGGACCCCAAATATCAAAATAAAACAACTCAAAGGACTGACTACTGTGACGACTCGGACGACTTGGGAAAGAGGAGCGATGGTGCTTCTCAAGTTGACAGGCTTCACAATCCAGTGTAGTACGAGGAGATATCTGTGGTAGCACATGATACATCTTCTATAGTGGAAGGTGGTCAAATCGAAAATGCCACATGAAGGGAGAAACAGATCCTGAAGATAGAGTAGCGACACCACCACAAGGTGGTATGGCAAGCTTATACAAACCTCGCTGCTCACGGCCATGACCAATCACTCTGCCATGTAGTATGTCCTGAAACACAAAAGAAGAGGGATCAAAGAGGGCACGACAATGTAAATCTTTTGTAAGTTGACTAATAGACAAAAAAATAATCTGGAAGTCTGGAGCATATAAGACATTCTGAAGATTCACAAAAGGAGCTAAAACAATCTCCCTGTAACTAACAATGGGTAGACGAACTCCATTGGTAATAACCATGGATCTGCCATGTGGGATAGATCTGTATGTACTGAACTGCGTCCGATCTCCACATATATGATGTGACGCTCCAGAGTCCATAATCCAGTTAATCAAATCTGAACTGCTAGTACCTGATGAACTAGAAAACGTTCTAGCAGTGGTTGCGGCATCTGTGGCACATGGAGTCGGAGTCGTAGGAGTGGTCATCATGTCTCAAAGTCTGGAGACAATATCATCAAAACGTGGGTCCGGAGTAGGCAAAGTAGAATGCTCAGACTGCTCAGCAACACGTGCAGACGGTGGATATCCATGCTTCTGAAAGCATATCTCCTCAGAGTGACCAGGACGATGGCAATGGGAGCGAGGACCATGTTGTCGGCTGCCTCCTCGATCTCGAGGTCCACGGCCATGAAACTGGGACGACCCCCCTCTGCCACGAGTGGCTGCCATAGCAGAAGGAGTTGGCTGGACCATGGTAGTGGATGTGGTAGTGATCCTGCTCAATCGCTTGTAGACCTCCATCGGCGGTATCGTCTCTCCAGTCAGAAGTTGAGTACGAGCAGCATCATACTCTGAGTCAAGAGGGGACAAGAAAACTCCTGTCATGGTGGCATTCCGATATACCTGCTGCTATTTAATGCTAGTGGTAATAGGCATGAAGCTGTGTAATCGCTCAAACGTCCCCTCAGATGAGAGAAGTGTGCGTGGAGCGGTCGACCATTCTGTTTGGTCGAGAAAACGTCGAACTGCAGCTGAAGAATCTTGCTCTCATTCTTTGCTTACCCGTATGTGTCTGTCAATATGTCCCAGATAGCCTTCGCAATTGGATGGTTGACAATATCATTAGCGATCTCCATGGTAAGTGTCCCAGAAATCCAGATACGAGCATAGGCATCGTCTTATTTCCATGATGCATTTGCCCCAGTTTTGTCCGCCGGCTCCGAATCGGTTAGAATATGCTCCTTATTGTGACACCACATTATGGTACGAAACTGTATGGACCATAACTCATAGTTGGTCCCGTCCATCTTCACGATGGGTGTCGAGCCCTTGAAGGCACCGGAAGAGGAGAAAACATCACCCTTGCTTTCCGATATTGTACCAAGAGGCCAAGACGCGGAACAATTGAGGATTATATCACGTGAATAAAATACCGTCTACAGAACCATAGGAGGGAATAGTTGTATCTGTAGACTCATACAACCATGCCTATGTCTTCGTGCGAGGTCTAGAGCCGTAGAACAAGAGAGAAATCAGAATATCTCATGAACCTCAAACTAGAACAAACCTCGGCTCAGTGCAAAAAACCTTCGTGATGACCCACAAGGGGTGCTTGGGCCTCTTCCTCTACAAGGCAGGTGACGGCCTCGCCTAGCGGCAACGTTGGAATCGATATGGCGATACTCCGGTTGAGCGCCTGGTGCTAGGGCAGAACGGGAGAGTGCCCTGCAGCGCGGGAGTGCGCCTGGTGGTGCGAGAGTGCGCCTGGTGGTGCGAGAGTACATTTGTCGGCGCGAGTAGGGCTTCTGGCGGTGCGGGGAGATCGCTCAGCGAAGCGGCAAGGCCGCCTGGCAGCGCGGGACAGCGCCTGACGGCACAGCGAGAGCTCCTGACGGCGCGGGGAGTGCGCCTGGAAGCGCGACGAGAGCGCCTGGCAGCAGGCTGGGGGGTGTAGGGTTAGGGTTTAGGGTGGGATATGGGATTCCCGGTCTAGGACCGTTGCTCCGATCCCATGTTAGGAGAAAATAAAACCATGCATTTAGAATAGACCGAGGGCTCTCTTATATAGGAGAAAAGCCCTTGGGTTAATTACAGGATAAGTACATAAAGAAACATAAAACATAAAATAGACCAAGAGATATATTTATCTCAACAATATAAATATTTATCTACTCACAAAAATAAATGAAAAAATGTAAATTAATGTAATATTGTAAACAAGGTTGCAGAAAGCGGTAGTCGGTACTCGGTCAGCGGGGTCACTGACTAAGGATTAATCGGCAGTCGGGCGACTAATCTGATTTAGTCGGCCATTAGTCGGTTTTGATTTTTTTTAAATATTTTAAATATATAAATCATTTTTATACATAGATTTGTATATTTTCTATACTTTCATAATGAAATAAAAGAAGTAATTGACTTTAAATATAACATTATTGCATATTAGAATAAGTTTGCTTATGTATTAACATAGATTTGTATAGTTTCTATACTTACATAATGAAACAAAAGAAGTAATTGACTTTAAATATAACATTAAGCGTATTAGAATAAGTTTGCTTTAAAAAAAAGCAAAAAAACAAAAAAAAATTATAAAAGCTTGATGTAAAAGTTGGCCGATTAGTCGGGATAACCGACTAATGGCCGACTAGGCCTAGTCGAGTCGGCTACCCCCCTGACTCGACTAGTCGGACTGACTAGTCGGCCTAGTCGGTCGATTTTTGCAAGCTTGATTGTAAAAGAGATTACCTAGAACCAAGAGTTTCGTGGAGGATCTTAATCAACCCCCTGCCCTGTTATATCTCATAGCGGATCACAAACTAATGAACTCACAATAGTTTTCCCATGTCATGTACGAGTACATGGCCTTGTAATCCATGACATATTGCCGGTATTGATAGTCATCGATCCCCATGAGTATCCCGAGACGAGGATAAGCAACACTATATCCGGTATCACAAGGTGCGCGACGAGGCTGCGATGTACTGACTTGAGATCCTCGAGATGACGACAACGGAGTAGGAGAAGATCTCTGTGGAGGAGGACCTGGAGGAGGAGGCACATGCTGATACTCGAGGAAGAAACCAAAACTGTCACCACTAAAGAAGCTACCCTGGCTCAACTCGGGTTGGCTACCTTGGTAGTTCTCACCGTTGTAACTTCTATATCCTCTATAACCACTATAACCATATCCATATGATGGAGGAGTATATGCCTGAGGAGGAGGTCCAGCAGGAGGAACATATGCCTGAGGAGTAGGTCCAGGAGGAGAATGAAAATATTCAGGGAAGACGTCAAATGATCTCTCGTCTTGTGAAGATCCATATCTGCCCAGGGGACTTGGTGTTTCTCCATGGTATGGGCTATCAATGTCCATGCAACTCAACGGACCTACAGATGATATCATATCGTCCATATAGCTATCTGTAGGATGATGGCCACGTCGTCTATATGCATCGTATTCCATAGGTCCTGGACTCTGACTTGGGACAAACTGCCCATGTGTGTTCCATGCCGCTCCATGTATTCTCCTCTTCCCTCGAATCTTGTATAATCATGTGGTCCATAACCACCCCCTGCTGACCCTGACCCCCCTGAATATATCTCTGTCTCCCCATCACCTGATCCACCACGACCACCACCAACATCATCATCATCATCATCATCATCATCATCGTCATTATCATCACTTCCATTGGATTTGTATTTCGACCCGATGGAGAGAATGTCGTCCACAATTGCATCAAGCTCCACCCTTCCAAGAGGATCCGTGATTCGCCCAGATCTGACCATGTAGTCACCAACAGCTGCTCCCATTTGTTGGCTTGTATTCTGATTCAGCCTGCCTCTCGGTTGGTCAAGCAGTGGATCACCGTTGGAATCCAACCACCTCTGCAGGACATCTTCATCTGCATCATCATCGTGCATCTTGAAAATGTATGCAAGATTGATGGGGTCTTTGTGGTCCTCCTTTTCCTGCCTCTCCCTTGCATGTTTCATCTTCACCCTCAAGTTGTAGTGCACAAAGACAAGATCATGGAGCCTCTGTTTGTTCCGTTTCTTCGAATGGATCAAGTTGAACGTGCTCCAGTTCCTCTCACAAGCACAAGCAGATGCGGTTTGGGATAATATTTCCACTGCCACTTTCCGTAGGTTGGGAGCTTCCTTCCGGTACAGTAACCACCATTCGACTGCGGAAAATCCAAAAGGAGATAAATCAATAATAGTAAATTAGCTATACATCACAGAATCAATGGACTTCTTTGTCTTAGTCCTTACCAAGAAGAGTACTGCCCCATCCATTAATTGTGGTAATTCTGCCGAAAGAACCCAATGCATCCCTAAAGTACTTGTCATGTACATTGTTTAAAGTCACAATATGTTACATAATGTTCTTAGTGAATATTTTGTTATTCATGCATGAATCAAAATTACCTCATTCATACACGAGGTATGTGTCTTCTCATCCTCGACGAGCTTCTCCACCACAATTTGTACAACTGCTAGAAGGTCAACATTTATGCAAAGACCATTCTTGTACTGGTACTTGGGATTGAAGTAATAAGCTGGACACAAACATGGACAATTCTCAAATTTTAATCCATCCAAAGTGCTATCAAAAAAGGAAAAGAAATAATTATTAGATAATACATACCAACCTTGTGAAGAGGATGTGAAAGCATCTTGGAACATCGCTCGTCTATGATGTCCAACCATGCTTTGAATTCTCTCCCAACTACTTCTCTGACCTTCTCTCTCATGCAACACATTGCCTTGTAGATCACTCCCATGACGGGCTTCTTGTCGCCATCTACGATCCGCAATGTAGTAACAACCATATCCATTATCTTCGTGACCTGAGTCACATCATCCCAAAAGTGGAGATCGTTGATGATTGACTCCACTTTCCGTCCTTCGGTCCGAGCTTCAGGTATCTCGAATCATTCAGTTTGGCAACACATGATCTTCAACCATGTCTTGTGTTGTTTGAGGCTTTGCAACGCTATAAAATTGGTTGCAAAGCGTGTGATGCCAAGCCTCACCAACTCATTATTGCACGTCCGTCTCATCAAAGCTAGCACTTTGAAATAGTTGTAAATGAAGGTGGTGATTGTCCGTGCTTGCTCCACACCTTGGAGACAAGCTTTCTTTTGCTGAAGTCCTTTAGGATTAAATCTATAAAATGTGTAGCACACGGTTTCCAGAAAATATCGTAGTTGCTAGACTTCATTATTGTGTCACCTGCTTTGTTGAAGTTGCTATCATTGTCCCTGACAATCTGGATAATGTTCTCTTTCCCGACATCTTTGATGATGTCCTTCATCAAATTCAACAAGTACTTATGGTCCTTCACGTGCTCAGATGCATCGACGAATTTCAAAAAAATGGTCTTTCCAGCACAGTAAACGAGGAAGTTGATGATCTGCTTCATCGTGTAGCTCGTCCAACCATCACACATCAACATTACCCCTTACTCTGACCGTCTCCTCCTCAACTCGGAGACGTACTCATTCATCTACTCCTCCTGCCTAAGATACTTGTTCATTATCTCCTTGGATGTGGGAGCCTTCACCCCCATTCCCGCTACTGCGATCTCGTCAATGGCATGCTGCAAAAAAGGTCCACTAGCGACGTAGGTTGGAATGCTCTCAGAAAAGAACTTGCTGATGGCCTTGTGATGAATCTCAGATTCACTCTAAAAGTCATGATAAAAGCTCAAATCCCTAAAATTCACTGGCATTTCTTCAATTATTTGGCATAATTAGCATTCATGCATGTATTGATAAGAATTGCATTTTATCACTCATTATTGCACAAAATAAGAAGCCAAAAATCCCAGTCCAATTGACCTGTAAAATAGCCTAACTCTCCTGATTTTTAACTAATTCATGCTAACTCCAATTAACCTGAAACCACCTCCATTGTATACATATTACTAACAAGAACAAATGAAAAATACAAAATAATCACTAACTTAAATAAGTGGACCAAAAACCAAACCCTAGTTTTAGTATTTCCGGATTAAAATCTTGATATCTTCCTCATACAGTGTCCGTTTTGATCCTACTCACTTTTGAACTAATGTATATTCAATTAGCTTCAAAACAAGACCTGGTTCAAGTGAATCGGAGCTCATATGTGAAAGTTGGGTTTTGGACGTCTTTTGTACATTTTGTATTTTAGCTGTTTTTGACCTATTATTTTATGTACATAACTAACTCATTTTATTTTATTTTATTTTATTTATTTTCTTTGATAAAATTTTTATTAAATTGCGTAAAAATCCAAATCCAAACTGAGCTTGAAATCAAAGAAACTAACTGAGTCTGAGTCTTCACTAACTGTCTGTACAAAAATTGTCATTTTTGAATTTTTTTATTTCTTTATTTTCTTAATTATTAAAAATCCAAAAAAAATAGATAAATGTGTAAATATTTCTCTTTTATTTTATCATATTTTTTCCGATTTTTATCTCGTTTAAAAATGACAAAAAATAGAAAACCCAAAAATCGAGGTGTTCTATTTACATAGGATACCCCAAAAATATCACTATGTGCAAATGATCGATTTTGGGTCTCTTCATGAAAGTTGTAGATCTCATCGAGACGAGCAATTTTTATGAAGAAAATTTTTCGATCCGAGGTCATTTGCTATTTATTCCAGATTTATCTTTATCTTTTATTTTTTTGATTTTTCTGGGGCTGACATGTGGCAGCTCCTGGAACCGTCACATGTCACCTATTTTTGAGCTTTTTATTAATTCGTTATTATAAAAAAATTTAAAAACCCCGCACGTGCAACACACGTGCCTCCTGTGCATGCGCACTGCACGTGCGTCCCCTTCCTCCATCCCCTTTCCCAAATCAACCACCGCCGCCGCCCGCGTTTCTTGCCGCCTGCCGCATATGTCGCACCGTCTTCCTTTTCAGGCCGCCACCGCCACTCAGTCCTCCCGTCAATCGAATCTCGTCCCCGATCTCCCCTTCCCGAAGAGCTCCGTCGCCTCCCATCGAATCATGTCGCTGCCAATCCCCGATCTCATCCTCGCGATTAACGCCCTATTCCATATCCGGCACCTCCATCACCTATAAAGTCGCACCACCGCCAGTCCTTCGCTCTTCATCCGTCGTTAGCACCAAAACGAGGAGAAGCTCAGTGGTGACAGTCCGAGCTCCTCCCCCTTCCCTCCGGCGAGGTCCGAGGCTCAAAGCCTCGTTTTAGCCTTGCGGTGTCCATCTCCCACCTGCTGCTACTCCGCTCCGGTCTCCTTCGATCGCCGTCGAGCCACCTTCTCCCTTATCGCGTTCCCCTGCTTCCATTACTGATATACTTTCCTACACGATCTACGTCAACCATCTCCCCGAAACAACCCACCTCTTCAGCGACGATGTCCTCCGACCGCTTCGCGCCATCGAGCCACCGCTTGAAACGCCTCCGACACCAACAATTTCGTCTGAGCTTCTTCACCACCACCAGCGAGTGCAACAACCAGCGATACCCCCTTCGACTTCACCATCAACGCCAACTTGCCTTCGACAGCTTCGCCAACGCCTTCGCCTCCAGAAGCTTCACCAAAGCGTCCGTCTAGGCTTCTGTCGCCGCACCAGGCCCCGCCAGCTCCGCCAAAGCGCCGCCGGGGGCTGACCCGGGGCTCTCCCATGTGCCGCACATGTGTGGGGAGATCCGCTGCAAAGGAAGCCTCCTCACGTGACCCTATGTGCGTGGGGTGGGAAAATTGCAAGAACCCCCTTGTACTCTCGCCTAATCGCAGTCTTATCCCGCCACCAGAGGTCACGTGCTATGCATGTGACCCTCTGGCAATTTTACAGGATCGCCCCTCGGATTTTCGGTAATTACAGTTTAGTCCTCCATGTATTATTTAATTATTGTATTTTTGCAGTGATACCCCTATGTTCCCCTTCTATTTTGAACCTCTTTATTGCATCATTTTATTATTTAAAAATTAGCATAATGTTCTTCAACTGATTCTTGACATTGTGGCATATGCTGGATATTTTTGTGGTCTATGGTTAATTATTAATTTTATTTTCGTGGAAAATTGCACATTTTGCACATCTTGTACCTTAAAACTCATAAGTAATTGACCATAGCTCTGAAAATTGCCAAAAAAATCACAGATTGTAGAATTAGTTATATTTCACATCGTTTAAAAAAGAATTGCATTTGCATGCATGGTTTGCTCTGTAAAAATCATTTTGCATATTTCAATCTTTAAATTTTAATAGATATTAAATATCATATTTTTAAGTAATAGGATTTTTCTGAGATCAATCACTTAGTGATGGCTCTTGGATAATTTTATCCCTTGAAAATACATAGGTTTAATATTTAATATAATTATTGAAACTCACTTTGTTTGCATTCATAAATTCATAAAATATTTATCTTGCATCCAAAATAGAAAAAAAACACAGTGCATTCTTTTCATCATAATTGTCATCTTGGCCAATTTCGTATTCTTCGGACATCGTTTGATTGATCTTCACATTTTAGTCCCTAAAATTGGCTAATTTGCATTTTTACGTCCCAAATTGCATTAAAAATACAAAAAAAATACCGTCTCAAAAACCTTGCAAGAACTTTGATAGACAAATTTCTAGGTTGTTCCTTTGCCTCCTTGAGTTCGACCTTGGGACTTGCTCAAGTAAAATAAACATAAAATCACGTTGATTAAAATTGGCTAAATTTCTTGTGGTTATTTCTTGATCGATTCCGAATTCCCGCCTACAACGAAACGACAAATTTAAACTTAATTCTCACAAATTAACTTGGTGAGTATCGGACTCGTCACCTTGCCCACTCTTTTTCGTGCATTGGTGAACATCCCTTTCATCGTCATCTGCCTCGGATCCTTACTTGGCTTGTACTGCATGGACCTGCTCCTCATCAAAAAGGATTCCAGTCCCTTCCCCTTGTATTTTTTAGTGGAAGGTGGTACTGGTGTGCCTCCAAAACCACTCCCACTGCCATCAACACTATGAAAGCTGCCATATGTCGTCAAGTTCCCTCCTCTCGAACTCGCTCCTCATAGTCTTTTTGTGTCTCTCTTGCATGCCCTCCTCCGCTGCGAATTGAATGTCAGCGGGGTAGACGAAGTCGTCATCGTCTGAATCAGAGAGGACATTGAACTCCTTCTAGAACATTAATTCTTTGAATTGTTCATCCCTTCTGGACCTCTCAACATCCTTGTCATTCTCCCCCTCCAAGTTGGCCTTCGCCAACTCCCTCACATCTCTTGGACAACGAGTGCACTTGGCAACGTTCTTGTTGTTGCCAACAAGATGGTGCTTCAATCTCGTAACCCCCCTCCTCCCAACTGCTTCCCACAAATTTTGTACTGTGGTTTTGCTTTGTTGCCATCCAGAGCGGTGGAATGCCTCCAACCAATCTCCACACTATACAACTGATGACCCGAACCACCAGATTTTGAGCTTGAGTCAGAGTGTGAACCCATGATCACTGAAGCCTGAATCTACAAAGAAATTACACAACAAACATCCGTGAGATATCACCATATGAAGAGATTAATCAATTACAATTTACAACCACAAGCTAATTATTTTTTGTTTTAATTTTTGGATTTAATTAAATATTAATTTTTAGTTAACATAAATCACCAATTCACCATAGAATCTTGTTTTCTATGTCTAGAACATGAGATCTCACTTTATTCTTTCATAACTTAACTTAATTTCACAACATACCTCAAAAACCCCAAATTAGTTCTCCCAAATATCTCACTATATTATATATTTAATATTTAATTCACGGATTCAATTAAATACTAAATTTTAGTTAAGATAAATCACCATATAGTCTTGTTTTCTATGTCTAGAACATGAGATCCAACTTTATTCTTCCATAACTTAACTAATTTCACTACATAACTCAAAACCCCCAAATTAATTCTCCCAAATATCTCACTATATTATAGATATATTATTTTATTCACTAATTAATTAAATATTAATTTTTAATTAACATAAATCATTATAGAATCTTATTTTTTATGTCTAGAACATGAGATCCGACTTTATTCCTTCACAACTTAACTTAATTTCATAACATAACTAAAAAACTCAAATTAGTTCTCCAAATATCTCACTATAAGATAAATCTAATTTTTAATTGACGGATTTAATTGATTAATAATATTTAGTTAACATAATCCACCGTCAAACCTTGTTTTCTTTGTCTAAAGCATGAGATCCAACTTTTTTCTTCCATAAATTAACTCGATTTCGCAACATAACACAAAAATCCCAAATTAGTTCCCAAAAGATCCCACTAAATACTTCAAATCTTACAAAAAAACCAGAATATATATTAGCAAACAACTACGAATAAAAGCCCTAATAAATTTCACAATTTCTACTAAAAATTCGGACTAGATCTAGATGTTATCTACCTCAAGGAAGCTAAGCGGGAGCTTTGGAGAAGAAGTTTGATGAAGAATGAGGGAAATGTCGATCTGGACCAATATGCATCGAAATGGGGCCGATATCAATGCATTTATCCATGACTATTGTAGATAATATTATCCATATTGTCTTATTTATAATAATTAAATCCAATATAATTATCTAAGATGTCTCTATCAATCATATCCACATTATTTATGATAGTTAAAATCTAGTTTAATCATCATTAATTCTCTTTATTTTTCAATACTAAAATATGGTCTCTAAAGGAATAATTCTTGAACTCTTTCAAGAATAGTGTGCTTCTCCATAAATACTTGGAAATAAAGATAGGGCAATTGTATATGCCATGTATAGTGACTTGGATAGTGACATCTAATATCATATCCAGATCTAGGACACCTCTTAGAGATGTCTGATCGTATCAGGCAATATATCCAATCTTCTCATTGCATCCGAATCAACTTCAAATCAATGTCCAACATTTGGACCAAGATTGGATAACTACTCTACTGAGAAGATTTACTAAAATCCAAACCTGTTTTATCACTTTCTCGGAATGGAAGTGTCATGGTATGCAATCGATTAAGATCACATCACCCTCAATTATTTCCAATACTCGTACATCCTGCATACTGGAAGAGCTTGATTAACCCAATGTTCTAGTCTTATTTGAACTATCTTGTTCAGGGTTTTATCGTTAAGTTCATTCGATCATTAGGAGTTGGCATCAAGCATATGCTTTTCAAAAATATATATCATACCTACAAATCATGTCTTGCTTACAAAACAAGATGACTATCAATGGAATTTGGTTGGTCTCTATATATCATGAGAGAGCTCATGTCTTCCGGTTCAATAGTTAACATGTACGATCCCTTTGAGAGATCATATTGCTCATATGCCCTTATATGCACACCATCTCGTCGGTGTATAGACCTTGATTATTTCATCAACCTAATGATCTACCTAATGTACATACTTAACCATATAGTAACACATCTGACTCCGATTAGAGGATGTGTGCCTATATTGTGACATCATACGATATAGATCCTAGCTATCTCAATCTCGCTAAGTCAACTCTTTGACTTAACTCATCCAACATCTATGAATATCTATTACTATGCAGAGAACTTGCATCAAGAGGTTGGTTGGATGTTAGCCTTTGGAGTAAGGATTGCCATCTCCTTCTAAGGTTGGAGATCCTTCCTTGACAATTAGTTGACGGTGCTAGTTGTATCCTCAATCTAATTCTTTAGATATCATATTAGCACCAACCTTTATGATCCAACCATTAGATCAATAGTTTTATGATTATCAAGACGGCCGTGGTACATGACCCTAATTGTACTAATGGACCTATTATGCAAAGTAGTTATTCTTCATTTTAGATTTAAGGAGTTATTTGTAATAACTTTTATCGCATGATGGCTCATTATGAGCTCACATGTCCAACAAATTGTTATTAGAAGGTTTATTAGGTGTCTTTCTATTTTTCCCTCATTGTTTAGTTCCATATTGTTTATGCACTACTTTTACCACCTTGCTTGTCTTTGCTAGTAAGATCACATGGGATTGAATTGGAAGCCGGATTTTTTGTAAGGGTTACTTTTCAAGGTCTGATGACATGGAGAAAAAAAATAGGATTGTTATTGTTGGGGAAAACAAAGAATTTGTTTTATTACGAGGGACCTAGATGGTATGAAACTAAACAATGGCATTCTCATACTTCCTTTTAGGGTTTTTATTAGTTGTGCCCCTCTGAGATATTGCAATTTCAGTTATGCCCCTCCCTTTTGGGGAATATCAGTTCTGCCTCTTACTTCTTTCCATTCAATCATATGTGTCCCTCGAGTTAGTGGCCGTCTGTACCCAATGCAAACTGAGGTTATCTTTGGGGACACAAATGGAACTAAATTTAAAAAGAGAGCTGGAAAATCATCCACATCCTTTTCCTCCTCCTCCATCTTCTTCCTCCCCTTCTCTTCCTCCTCCCTGACCTCATGCTCCTCCTCCACCACCTCCTCCCCTTACCCCCAACTCCTCCCTCCGCCCCCAGCTCCTCCCCCTGCACCTCCGCTACCGCCTCCTCTGCTTTGAGTTCCACTCCCTCACCCCACCGCCCCCTGCCACCTCCTCCACCGACCACCTCCTCCTTCCAGTCTCGCCACCTCCTTCCTAGCCCGCCACTGCACCTCCTCCTCCACCCCTCCTCCCTAGCCTGCCCCCTCCAGCCCTCCTTCCACCCCCTCCTTCCCAGCCCGACCCCTGCAACCCCTCCTTATACCCCCCCCCCCCCTCTGCCCCCTCTGCCCCTCCTCCACCCTCTCCTCCCCAGCTCGCCCCTTTCAACCCCTCCACCGACCACCTCTTCCACAATCCTCCCCTCCAACCCATCCTCCTCCCCAACCCAGCCTCATCCAGCTCTGCCTTGCCCCCTCCCCATGTCTTGTCGAGGCCCGACCCCATGTCGCACCCCTTGTGCTTCCGTTGCTATCCTGGAGGTCGTTCAGCATCAGGAGCCCCACGCTCGAGAAGGCCCTCAGGGAGGAGACAGCTACACATGGCAGCATGAGGAGGTCAAGCTTGTGGGGCTAGGGGGAAAGGAGGGAGAGATTTTATTCTGACCATAATGCCCCTCTTAACTACACGGTGATTTAAATAAACCTTGATTATTTTAACTCTTTGACGACCAATCTGACGGAAGAACACAAGTGATAACGGAGAAAGAAGTAAGGAGGGGTACCATTGATATTTCCAAAAAAAGAGGGGCATAATTGAAATTGCAATTTCCTAGAGGGACACAACTGATAAAAACTCTTCCTTTTATTGCAATAATGGCATTAAATTCATAAGCAAGTGTAGCATAGTCACAACTGCAGACTATTCACAAATAATAGTATAACGTAATATGCGTGCTTTGAGAAAGAGTTTGATCACCGGTCTATTATGAGGGCCTTATGTTATTTTTGGAGAGGCTGCTACCATGATTCGAACTCATGGCTTCCTAGTCAAATATCGACAACTTTTACCTCTGCGCCTATGTCCCGCTTCGATCTGGCAAAAACTCTTGTTAATCAACCATCATATGAGATATAAGAAAATGATTTTTCTTATTTGTAAGAGATGCAAAAATTATTACTTAAAAGTTGAAAGGTTGATTATCAAGCACCTAACAAAAATCATCTAAAACCTGAACTTCTGTGGACCTAAGAAGTCGCAAGCTAGTAGCAAGATTGTACAAGGCTGTAATCAAAAGCTCGCAAACAACATTTATTCAAATTTTCTTTTGTTGTCTTTTTGTAATACATCAACTGAATCTAGCTCTGGTCAAGTTTTCTAGGGGCCGCTAAGATTATTGAATTTTATGATTCGTTTGGATAAGAACTTTCATTTTTAAACCAACACAAGAATTTAGAACCATGTTGGAATTCCTACTTGCTGGCATTAGCTAATTCTTAAATTTTTGCTTAATTTGTTTTTATTTTAATTTTGGCTCCAGGGTGAGGATATCCATGGCATACCTTATTTAGTGAACCTGTTCGGCATAGAATCACCTGGTCTCACCTCTAGCCTTGCGATTGCTGAATATATCTCGTCGAGGTTTTTAAGATGATGCTAATCATTGTCCATGACGGTCTCCTTTGCTTCTCTTACTGAGTGCCAGGTCCCTTTTTAAATTTTCTGTTTTTTTCACGATTATACTTGTTTCAACGTAATATGAAATAACTTAATATAGTTGTATGAAATGCAATGGTTTTTGTGTGTTCTCAAAGATTTGCCTGCATGAAAAGGTAATCTATGTTTCTTTTAGTTGAGGAGTCTACTTGAGTAAACAGATATCAGGTGTAGATCTGATTACCTGTTACCCTATAAATATTGTACACACTTCACATTTGATGATTATGTAGAAAAAATAGCAGCCTCGTGTATGTGCTACGTAATCCCCTCCTACGAGGTTTCTCTTCCGCTTTGAAAGGTTTCCAGGTAAATTCTGTTATGTGTTTTATTGTTTGTTTGCATGTTTTTTTAACGTGATTTCATAGCTAGATGTCATGGGAAATTTGGAATTTTGTGGAGGCTTTATGTGTATTTCCTACATGGTGAGATAATTTGCACAATTGGTTGTGTGGTTTGAAATCATTGCCTTTACACCGAGGTCTTCCACATAATGATGTGCTATTTCTTTGTGGATGATGTAAACATGAAGATTTTCCAGATGATCGAGGGTCCTTGGAGGCATTCAGTCTGTTTGGATTTCTGGATCATTATCGCGACCAATCACAAGAAATAACAACTGAACGATCAGAGTTGACTCATATATACACTTGTATTGATTCAGCATAAAGATAGATTCATTGTACTCCTTATTAAAAAAACATCATAAATCCTTCGACATTCCCAACTAAATCGGTCACATAGTGGTTATGATCGATCACATATTTCAACCTAATCAGTCACCTTTGGTTGTTGTTGAAGGCCTCCTATTATTATGTGTGATCAATGTAGCGTACCTGTTTGGTTACTTGTTTTTTTTATTTATCACTATTTGTATCTTAGTTAATTATCCCTTGTTTCTGTCTTGTAAAGTGATCGATCGTATGGTAACTTTATTCTAAACACTCTGAATAGATTCTGCTCGTGTTGGGCTCTTCCTATCATGGTGGGGACAACCATATCGCTATTCTTCGTCAAGCTCGAAGGTGAGTCATACGAGAATGAATGCAATTTTGTTTTTGTTTCTCTGCATGTTTTGGGGCAAGAAGAGCAGTCTAAATAAAAGGACATGCATGAACCATCATTCAAGGATGTTCCAAATGACACGAGAAAAGTTGACCCCGAGAAAAAGTTAATATTGAGCAAAACATGATTTTGATGATGATAACTATGAGACTTCTCCGCACTATGGGTACAGAAGTCGAAGGGTTTTATAGTCAAATTTACGTCTTCTGAAAGCTATATAGTAACCTTTTTGTTTATGTTAAAGAGCTTTGGGTAGCTCCAACACATGCCATGACTGGGAAAGACACTAGTTCCATGAAGATGTTAGAGATTCTACTATGATCAGCCAATTTTGCTGTGATGAGAGTATATGTCAAGACCATATTGCTTTTCTCCGTCAAGCTCAAATGTGCGCCATACAAGAGAGTCGAATTTCATTTCCATTCTACAGGGTTTTTGGGCCCGGTGGAAAGGAGTTTAAATCAATGGATATGGACGAATCATCATTGATGGATGTTGCACATGACGAGAAAGTTGATTTTCATTGAAGTTAATTAAGAAAACATGATTTTGAAAATGTCAACTGTGCGACATCTCCACAATATGGATACACAAGTGAAAGGGTTTTATAACCAAATTCGCATATGCCAAAAGGCATAGAGTAACCTTTTAGCTTGTGTTAAAGGGCTTTGAGAAGTTCGAACACAAATCGCAACTGTAAAAATCACTGTTTCCACAAATATGTCAGTGTTTCTACATGAACTCTTATTATTAAAGGGAAGGAAAAATATATTTTGAGATGATACTTTTTCTATCAATGGATTGCGACGATATTCAATCAATGCAAACTTGAATATCGTTGTAACCAAATTGTCCTAGCCGATTAGGTCAAGTGTTATTGTTGTGGGAAAAAAGAAATGATTGGCGATTGATTTCCTTTAGCTAATTCATTACATGCATTAGCAAAATCATTGAAGAGCTCCATTTGCCTCTCCCTACAAGGTCAGCGGGAAGGGAAAAAGATCAGAATTGATGGGTTGCAGAAGCTTCCTATAAAAGTTACCTCTATATTGGCAACTTGCATAGAGATAGAGGCAATCTAACATTATTATTATTATTATTATTATGGCATATTTGACTTGGTCCCCTTTATTTTGCAGATTTGAAGAGGCTCTTCCTTGATTTGGTCAAGGGCTTCAAAACGAAGTCTTTGGAGTGCAAAGTGCACTACCTTGCAAAACACACAGGAAGCATCTATCCTATACATATGAATGAAGAGATCATGTTTCCCCCCCTGCTCATTCTAATATTTGGGATCATGCACAAATTAGTTGTACTAATTGCTATCAGTATTTTGTCATTCTAATTGGCGATTCTTCCATATTTCCATTAGTGTATCTTCTTAAGAAAATATCTAGAATTCTTATGATTGTGCAAAATTTGCTAGGAAGGTTGAGAATATGCTTGATACATTGATCAAGATCATTCACACTGATAATGCTGAGGAGTGTATGGTTGTGTCTTTGTATAGTTTTTCTACAATCGAAGGGCATCATTAATGAAACTTCATGTAGAGGTGTTGCACAACTGTACTCTCTTTTTCTTGACACCAGCAAGGCTTTGCTATAGTAGGTTTCCATTCCAAAAAACTTTTATCCTAACAATTTATTGACATTCACGTACATTATTAGCAAGATGAATTCCTGTGTCCATCAAGGGATAACATTGTAATCGGTATTGCACTCTTTGGGAGAACTGTACTCTCTTTTTCTTAGGGTTTTTAGGTGTATCTTTTACATGCAACATTGCACTATTGCAAGTTGGAAACTTAGGCCAGCTCTATAAAGGAGTTTCTTGGGTATTCAGTTTGAAAAGGGATGTATGTGTCTTTGTCCTGTAGGTTTTGCCAATATATTATGAAGGATGTTACTTTATTTTAAATTCAATCTACTACTCCACCTCTTCCTTTCAGGTTAAGAATTATTATAAAGGTCAAAAATAGGACTTTAGCATGTTCGCTATACCATCGGGAAGGATGTATAGTTTATCGACGAGAATTTGAAATCTTTTGGAGATAATACCAAGCACATCACAACCAATTAACCAAGTAAGCACACTACACATGATATTTATGTGGAAACTCAACCGGATGAAAACCATGACCTAAGTGACCTGACTCGGGATTTTTGGTAATTCAAGCCAACCAACCGCTCCACTATAAAGATCAAGATATTTGTGGGGATATTTCAACCATTTACAAAGTGTATATCTTCACAACCTTGTATCAAACATCAAAATCAACACTACAAATCAAACATTACGGCAACTTAATTTAGAAAATGCCAAATTTATAATATGTATGCAATTATAACTTTTATTGTAAATGATTTTTCTACCATTGGAGCTATCTCAAATTGTCAATTAATAAAATAGTAAATATATCAAAATATTTCATCTATCTATCTCATTAATCAATAAGAATAATATCAAATTAATTGAAAATGCATAAAAATCTGCAGATAAGAATGATCTTGAAAATATATAATATTGTTTATATATATAAATTTTCAGGTGTTAATATAAAAAAATGAAAATTATAAAAATTATTATTATTATTTTAATATGAAATTTTAATTGAGTTTACTAATATTGAAATTATAAATTATATCAATTATAAATATTATAATAATATAAAGGGGTTTTTATACAACGAATTTTAAAAACTTGTTATATTTCCTCTACGACCTTTTGCACAACGTAATTAACCCCATTGACCTTGTAAATTATCCTAAGAACCCCCACAAGCTTCAAATAGATTAACCGTGATGTTCATGGGGGTAAGATTTAGTAAGTTTATGGGGTTGAGGGGGGAGTTATGTTGTTTCAAAGGTCGAGAAGGTAATTTTCAAAGTTTATAGGGTTCGTAGGATAAAAATCCATATTATAAAATATTATATATAGTAAATATGTAATATATGTATTATATATAAAGAAATAAATAATGAATATAAAACAAGAAAATAAAGAAATGCTATGATATTTTTGAATTCTTAATAATTTTGACTTTCCGAAAAATAACGTGCTCTGTTATCCAAGAACTTCTATTGGATTATCCTGGGTAACCCGATTTACCCCCCTCCATTTCAGGTTTTGAATTCCATCACAAATCAATTTGACTTCATATCACATTCCTTATTTTAACCCTCTCCAACCCTCATAACCATCCAAACAGCTACTATTCACAAGAGGTTACCCCAACCAACCCCATCCCAGTAACCAAACATACCCTTAATGATCGAGATCAAAAGTTCCTGCAGGGAAAGTTTAAGGATAGAAACAAATACTTCACAATATTGTGCAATCTTTTTTCTTTCAACAATATCACAACTAATTCTCAATTATAAGCATTTGCAAGAATAATTACAGAAATACTCTCATATATAAGCAAAAGAAATTATATCACGTATTAAATATATCACTAATAAAATATCACCGAAGCACATCACTTGCCAAAAGCGATTCGACTGATGTCAAAGAGACTTGGATGCTTCAAGGCAATCAAATGTTGCTTGCTTGATAGCTTCTTGCACAAAGCTATCTTCAGAAAATATTCTCGTCAAAGTATTAAGAATTAGAAGAATAAGAGAGAGAATAATAGAATATCACTCAGAGAGAAATTCTTTGATTCACTAGAGAGAGTGAGAGTGATTGTTATGTCTTCCAATGTCGGTAATAGGGTTTTGATTCACTAGAGAGAGTGAGAGTGATTGTTATGTCTTCCAATGTCGGTAATAGGGTTATACAAAAATTGCTCATTAAAAATAAATTATATAAGAAATCGGTGATGATATGTAATTCTTATTATTCTGTAAAATTGGATGATCAATCAGATCAAAATGATAAATCATGCCACAATGTTGGTTGATCAGTTGATAATCTTTGGAGGATCCTGAATTTAAAACTTAATTGATCATTAAGGAGAGTTTATCCATCTTATGTTTTCATCAGTAGAAACAATTAGTCGATCACGGTTGGTTCGAAGTAGATCGGTTCTGAGTATTTTATGTCTTGATTTTAAAAGTTTTGTAGTTGAAGTTACACTTTTGTCAAAATACATTGTAAATAATGCAACAACTCTTGAAATAACAATAGGAATTTTAGCTTTTGCTACTTGACATTGAAGTTCACTTCATAGAGCATCTTCTTATGAAACATCATGCAATCTTGTAAACAAGTATACAAGCGAGTTACTACGATTAGAGATGAGCATCAGGCCGGGTTGGGCCGGGCCCAACCCAGCCCAGCCCGAGCCCGGTTCCAATTTACGGGCTTGCGGGCCTGGACTAAGCCCGTCGAATTTCTGAAATTGTAGCCCAAGCTCAAGCCCGGTCCACAAGTACATGGGTCGGGTCGGGCCGTCCCGCTATATTTAAAAAAATATTTTAAAAGTGAATAAAATATATATTTAATACACAAATATACAGATTGAATATGTATTTCTTCAAAACATGAACATAGTTGATGTCTAAATAGCATAGAATAATGGCAATTTAAAATGGAAGATCCACTTTGATATTAGAAATCAGAAATTACATATGGAAAAAAAACCCAGGCCTATATACAGGCCTACAATCGGGCCAGCCCACGGGCTTCGGTCTTGGGCCCAAAGCTTATCAAACCCGGCCCGAAAACTAGATTGGACAAAAAATCAAGCCCAAGCCCGCCCATTTATCATTCGGGCTCGGGCCGGGCTCGAGCTTTATTGGACCGGGCACCAGGTTGGCCCAGGCCGGCCAAAAAATATGCTCATCCCTAACTATGATATATGTTTCATCTTTAAAATTGATATGGAGAATAAAGAACTACCCATCTCTCTCTCTTTTTAATGATCACAAAACATTTTAATGGTTAAATAAATGCAAACTTGTAAACATGTAACTTTGTAAATAATAAAAAACTTTTAAATCAATTTTTAATTTTAATATTTTTAGTTTATCTCAATTACTAAAGAATCATAAAAATAATATTTTAAATATTTACTTGTCATTAAATCAATATTCAATAATTAACCAAGTTCTTAGTTTATTTCTCCTCCTTTGTTATTAATAAAAAGGTAGACAAGATAAATAATTGAAAAACATGCGATGCATCTTCGAATAAAATAATTCTAAATCTTTTGTGATAACAAGATAGCAAAAATGTCTTTTGTGATTTTTATGTGACTTTCTTTAGCTGTAGATTGAAAATGCATAGCTAAATAAATGCTACGGAGTATATTGGATTTTCTCAAAGTTAGATAGAGTAGAGACCTGATCATACATCCATAAAGTCTATGGTCGACTGGATTACCTGACTCATCTAGGTCAAGGTGTTTTGATGGAGCAAGTGATGTAGACTTTCCTAAAAACATCTCAAACTAAATTCTTTAAGATCACCTTTGTGTACTTCTGTTGTTAAAAGAAAATACTGAACTCGATTTAGGTGACTGACAAGCCTTGGAAAAACATTGTTTCTCCCATATTGCTCATCTCAAATGGTTCCTACATAGATTCAAACAAATTTCTTTCAAAGAGTTGCATTAGTAGAAAAACACAATATTGTCAACATATACTTGCACAATCAATTAATCGGATAAAACATGCTTCATAAACAAAGTGCAATCAACTTTAAATACTTTAAAACCTGAGGTGAGTAGAACATTTCTATGTCGATCATATCATGCTCAAGGAACTTTCTTAAGTCCACAAAGTGCTTTACTAAGCTTAAAAATAAGTTTTGACCTAGAAGGGTCTTCAAAATATAGTGGTTGCTTGACATCAATTTCTTCTTTAAGGAAATCATTTAATAACATGCTTTTCACTCATTTGATAAAGTTTGATTCCCTTAAACAAGCAAATTCTAACATCATTCTAATTGACTTAATCATCGAAACATGAGCATAGATTTTGTCTAAATTGATGCCTTTCTTGTTGAGTATAACCTCATGTAACAAGTCTTGCCTTGTTCCTGACAATTGTCCCTAACTCACCCAATTTATTTTTTAAGGCCCACTTGATTTCAATAATTGTATGGTTTTGAGATTTTGGTACAAGATCCCAAACATGGTTCCTTCCGAACTAGGCAAGTTAATCTTGTATTTCCATTAACCAAGAAACAATATTGCGAGCCTCGTCGATTGACTTCGGTTCAACAAGGTTACGCAAGCATATAAAGCAATTGAATTTTAGTGCAATCTGATTTGGATTTCTTTTGAGATATCCCCAGTCAACAACTCCTTGAGGTGATCTCTAACAAAGCTAAAGTCCTCAGGTAGATCGTGAGAATTAGTATCCTCAGGTATACTTAAACGATCTACTTTGAGCATCTTCCTTTCATTTTCTAATTCCACTTTAAGGATTCTTACGCAAGTTCTCATCAAAAGAAATGTTAACTGCTTCCACACCATTTATTATTTTCTTAATGAAGAGCTTGTAAGATATTCCTTCTTCACTTTCGGGTTAAACTTGTCAAGATATTCCTTAGTGTTGAGAACAAAACATTTATTTCTAGTAGCTCAAAAGGAATTTTCTTTAATCTTAGTAGGATCATATTCATGTTTGCGATATAGCAGATTGTATGTAAGGTTTCTACCAAAAATACCTTGGTAGGATGTATTCTCATAGTATAGTACATGAACATTCTTGAAGAGAGTAATTCTTCCGTTCTACTACATTATTCTAAGCTATTGTTTAGAGTGCTAAAAATCACTCTTCATTCTAATCTTTGCACAATACTGAAAAGAGGGAATTTCCGAGGGTCAGATATGTCATCACAGGGTGAAGACAAAATCGTTGCGGCGACCCGCGAGAAACCCCACTAATTCAACAATTAACCCACAATATAGTGATCAAGCAATGAAAAATAAAACATGGAGTTAAAATTTATTATAACTCTACAAAATGTGTTTATAGGTGTAAGTATGTAAAATATCAAAAACATAGAGCAAACGTGATGGATTAAGAAATTGAATTCCAAAATTATTCCTCTTCTCTTGTCTATTTATTGTTCTTTTATGTGGGTTTTTAATTAGGTATATTTTAATTTTTTTGGATTTTAGTTTTATATTATTTATTGTTTTAATTTTATATTTTATATTTTTTTTTATAATTTTCTGATTTTAAATTTCTTTTTTACTATATACTTTAAATTTATATAACTATATATAAAATAAAGAGTAATATAATTATAAATACAACTAAAATAACCAAAAACTGCTAAATAAATTTTTTGTGTTATTTATATTTTTTACTTTTTTTATTTTTGGGGAATTTTACTAATTTTATGTAATTTTAAAGTAAAAAATATCCCAAAATAGGGATTTAAATAAATAGGACGAATTGTTTTGGAAATTAAAAATATTAAATATAGTAAAAATTTTCCAAAACTATTTTTAATTAATAATATATAATAAAAATAAAATTCAAAGATAAACAAATATTTTGAAAATTTAACAGATTTTTTATATATTTTTTATAAGAATTTCAGAGCTTTTTAATTTTTTATGATTTTCTTTTTCTATTTTAAGGATTTTTAGTCTAGAGATATAAAATACAATAATAAATAAAATACCTACTTTTTTGGAGATTTTCAAAAAGGTTTTATAATTTTTGGAATTTTTAATCCCAACAGGGACAAAATCATGCTCTTTTAATTTTTAATATATATAAAAATACCTAAAATGCATAAATAAAATTATATTATGAAAGAGTATGCAATTAGACACCTAACCCTATTTTTTCATAATTTTTGGAGCACATATGATATTTATGAAACGTGAGGTGACCTAGCAACGACTTAATCCTAATAAGCAGAAAATAGAATGGGTTCATTGCAAATATTACTATAATTTTAAAGCGTTCAAAATAAAATACATGAATAAACAAAATTGACAAAAAGGTAGGGGATAGATTCTGTATTTTACCCCCTAAGGCACCTGATCCATCGACTGTGGGTGCTTCACTTATCCACATGGTGGCATGTGGTGGCGCGATGGTGGTTTGGCTTTGACGTCCAATATTAGATCCTGGATGGGGATCCTACGACTGAGGCTTGGATGATCTGACATCTCCTGTACAATCTGGGAGCTGCTCCTGATCTAATGGCTAGCATGGGGGCTGGAGGAACTGTTGAAGAGCTCACCCAAGGCGAACTTTGATCTAATGCTTCTCATTCCTCTGGCCACCTGCAAGCCTGACGATGGTCCCTAATCCTTCTTGCAAGCCTCCCACAGGTGTAGATGTCCTCAAAAGTATTCCGCCCCATCAGAGGGGCCTGGAGGTCTTCAATGCTTGGAGGGTGTTCCTCAAATCAAGACTCTTCAAGATCTACATGGGAGATGAAAACAAAGGCGATGCAAGGGCAGAGTCTTGGCTATTATTTGATGGAGATCGATGATGGAATGGTGAAGGGGCGGTGAGGTTTGATAAGGTGCCAGAGGATGACCTCGATTCACAGATCTAATGCAGATCTAGTTGGCTGGTGGAGATTGGATGACGAGGAAGCAACATGGGAGTGAAATGGGGCACACAGGTGAATCAGAAACATTGTAGAGTCACAGTGAAATGTTCACCAGAGTGTAGCTCCGTTGAACTACAGAGATGGGATTCTATGCTACATGGATTAATTAAACTTAAACCTAAAGACAATAAAATCAAATCTAAGACTACAAGCTATCTAAAGAGCAAAGAAAACAAACCTCAAGCAGCCAGAGCTGCGAGATGGACCTCACGTCGGTGAACAACGGAGATGAGTGGGAATTGCCCTCCTGCTCCTCCTTCCTCAATGCGAAGCGCTGACGAGTTAGTTGTCACCTATCTCAAGCCATCAAGGCACCTCGAGGGGTGTGGGGAAGCAAAGAGTGGAACCAAAAATCCGAGGAAGAGGAATGGTGGTTTTGTAGACGTGATGAATGTGGGATGTTTTACTAGGGCTTTCACGGAGACCAAGAAATGTACGAGGAAGAGGAATGGCCCGCGGAATGGAGGGATGTGTCGAGAAGACATTTCATGAAGAAGTCAAAAGTCATGGGGAAGTATATCACGGTGTAGAAATTCGAGAAGGAGGGGGTGTAGTGAGGTCTAACGCTACAAGAGTAGGGGTAGAGGAGTTGATCTGCGGTCAATAAACGGAGGTCTCCCATTGGTCCAAATGGGTCACTAGAAGACAAAACTGATTGAAAAAAGATAAATAAATAAAATAATAAATGAATTAAATAAATAAAAGTTATAAAATAAAAATTATTTATTTATTTATATAATATTTTAATACGATTTTTAGTTATTTTTATGGATTAATTTATTATAAGTTACCTTTAGACGGTACAACTATATTTACCTATATTACGTGTATTCTATTTTTATTATTTTATTTTCATAATTTATATATTTATAACTTATTATTATTCACATAAGTATATATTTAATTATATTTTTTGATATAATATGTACACTTAAATAAATAGAGGTATTTATTATATAAGTATAAGTATAGGTAATTCATCTAGGTATTTTTGTATTTTATTTTATTTTATTATTTTATTTATGGTTTATTGTATTCTAAGTAAGTACATATATTATAAAGAATATTTACAAAATTATAAAATATAAATAACTAAAATAAGAATAAATAAAATGGGTATTTTATTCATGTATATTGTATAATAGGAGTCCAAAACCTAACTTTTGCATCTTAACTCCAAATTGAATGAAACCATCTTCATTAAATATCTTATAAAAAGTTATACACAAAGGTGATTTTGGTAAATTTTGTGTTCATATTGAGAAGATATTTGTCTGGGAAGTTTGAATTTTAGCTTTTTTAGTATAAAATGCACACTGTGTAATATTTTTATGTAAAGAAAATTTCGTATTTTTCTATATATTTTTATCTACAACTTTCATGAAAAAAGTTTTTTATTTGAGTATAAATAACAAAGAATAAAATGGGTCCCAAAAATACAATATTGGAAGCTAAAAAATTAGGATTTTTTATTGTGTATTTGACCCTTATTTCCCCTTACTTTATTCCTTGTCGACCCAGTCATCAAGATGCCTAGGTCTCGGGATTTAAGGTCATAAAATGCCTTTGAAATTTATTTATTTTTCATTATTCTTTTCTTTTGGCTTTAAATAATGTATTTTATACAATATTTATACAATAAATAATGAATGTTAATTTATGAAAAATAATGCTATATACATGCATTTAGTTAGGTTTAAATACAAAATGAAAAAAATAAAGGTGATGAAATGAAGATTCATCAAGTACTTTACTACCTATCATAGACACTTACTAACTTAGTGGTAGTATCTCCTTGTTCATCATGAATCCGCTAAGTTAGCTATTCAACTCCGACAAAACTAAGTCTTTGGAGGAATTAACAAAACCCAAGTAAAATATGATTAGTCATCTACTATGATAAAAAATAGAAACTTTCAGATTTTGTGGGTCCAAACAAGTTAAGTTGTAACATTTCTAGTGTCTAGAGGAAATGGTAAACTGTTTGTTTTTTAGTATTTTCTATAGAGTTTTCCTAATTCACATGCTAAGCATGTCCACCTTCTTGTAGGATAACTTATGCAGATCCTTAACTAGGTCAACTTTCTAAGCCCGTTGATTAGTATAATGTGACCTAATCTTTTATGCCATAATTGTGAATCTTCTTATGATGCCAATACGCTATCTAACGATGAACACATATGAAATCCAAGTGTCTGTAAATTTTATGCCCATATCCCCTAAGTACAACTTCTCATGCGTCTTCGTTAACATCTTCAAAACAGTCTTTACAAAACAATACTTTAAACCTTTGTCAAATATCTAAGAAAATTCAACATTTTATGTTTTCAGACCTTTAACAAGGCTAATACAATTAATAGAAATTATAGAGTTTTCAATCTCACAATCTCCAATGATCATACTTTTGTCATAATTGCCAACTATGCCTGTCCCACCAACCTTGGCTTCAATGTTGAGGAAGAGGTTTCTCTCTAGTCATATGCACGGAGCATCCTCTATTCATGATCCATTTATCCATTTCTTTCGTGCTTGATATCATTTGGTCATGATTTAAGTCACATGATTTCTCCAGTTGGAAGAAACCTTCGGTTCTACAAAATAGTTGATGGAATTCTGTTGTACCCATTGTTTTTTTGTCCTTGGTTGGTTGGGGGTGGTTCCTTGGATTTCTACAAAGTTTCGAAACCTTAATGGTTTTGACTTGGCTAGATGAAACTTCAACAAATTTAGTAGTTTTAGGTAATTTATAACTACTTGCTTCAGTGGATTCATTATAAATCTCAAACTTTGTTCTTATATGATAATACACCCAAATATGTTTCTTAGGATTTTCTTACCCTCGGTGAATTTTGTTAAATCATTAACTATAGTGTGTGTATTTTTCTGTAATTCTACAATGGCGGTCTTATAGTTTATCTATATTGCTTCTAAGAGCTTTAATTTCTTTTTCATGGCATTGCTCAGATAAGGAAAGACAGTTGGTCAGTTCATGATAAGTGAACCTACTTCACTTTCATGTTTTTCTATAGTGGTGCATGTGATAGATTTTAGCAACTTATTTTCTCTTTCAATTTAACAAGCTAATTCTTGTAAAGTACAATAGAATATTTATGTTCTTCTATAGAGGGTTCATTACTAGTTACCTCATTGTTGCCTGATGCTAGTAATCCGAGCAAGGTCTCTTCTTTGTTCGAGGTATCCATGTTATTTCCAGAAGAACTAGAGGAGTCTAAGGAGTCCATGTTTGCATAGCTTTTCTATATGGGTTCTTGTGATAGTTTCTATGGGATTTTCTCCTTTTTTCCTACTCAACTCCTTTACTTTTGCTAGATTCTTGGCTCTTTGACTCTTGCTTGTTGCTCTTTTTGAGTATAGGACAATATTTCTTGAATTTTTCCTTCTTCTTGCAGTTGAAACATTCTATTTCACTTCCTTTTCTATGGCCACCTTTGTTGAAAAATAGTTTAAATTTACAATGAATATAAGAAGGTCATCTTTCAGAGCTTTCATGTCTTCTAGTATGCACGATCAGAACTTCAAGTTTATTCTACGTTTTCCAGTATGTGAGATGTATGGGTATTGGGAATACTCGAAGGTAATGTGATCTTAGTAGATTGTATAACCATGACACTTCCATTTCAAGGAAGTGATGAAATATATTTGTGTTTTAGTGACTCTTCTCAGTAGACTATTTATCCAAAAGTCCAAATGTTGGACATTGATTTGAATTTGATTCGGATGCAATGAAAAGATTGGATATTCTGTCTTACTTGATCAAACATATATGATAGGTCTTCTAGATCTGGATATGATATTAGATATCACTATCCAAGTTAGTATACATAGAATGTATAGTCGCATTGTCCTTATCTCAAAGTATCCGCGGAGATGGCACACTATTCTTGAAAGAGTTCAAGAGTAGCTCCATGATTGATAATATCTAAGCATTGATAATTTGATTATTAAATTATATTTAATTATCAATAATAATGTGTATGCGATTCATATTATTTGGACATGTGATTAGAGGTATCTAAGATAATTAAATTGGATTTAATTGTGATATAATGAGGATATCACTATCCACAATAATCATGGATGTTGTGGTTGTGATCTACAATATCATATAGAGAATTAATTATGAATAGAATTCGCAATTTAAATAATAATATGGACTTGGCAATTAATTGTAAATGTGGTTTACATTTATTTTTGGTGGATGGATATAATTCATAACTATCAATGGTTTATGTACAACTGTCACAAATAATTTGCAAAATATTTGGTGATATGTTATTGATAAGTATTTCTATGAATAAAGATTTAATGTAATGAGATTACATTAAAAATATTGGAGAGAGAAAATATCTCTCCAATCTCCATGGTGCGCGTCGACCCTCTATAAGAGGAAGGAAGCTATCTCCTTTCCTCATTCATGGAAGGTGGCTATCTTCTTTCCTCTTTATTCTTGAGAATAAGTTTAATTTTGAGATTAAATTTTGGATCAATAAATTAATAAATGATTTATTAATTCTAGATCCTATTTTACTGGGAGTACAAGTAAAATTATTTAATCTCAACCATTAATCAATAATTAGGAGGGCATGTCCGTCATCTAGTTTTCTATAAAAGAAAGGCTAACTATAGCTTTTTTTGTACATAATTAAATTAAAAACAATTGTTGCAACAACTCGCTCTCCCTATTGCACACGTCATCTCTCCCATTCAACTCTTGGTGGTCGTCCATCTAGAGTTTTGTTGAGAGCTCCATGACGAGTCCAATTCACCCTACGTTAATTTACGTGTATTATCTTACATTTAATTATGAGTTGCGTTGATGGAGTGTGACGATTCTGATGAACGTCGTTGGTGCAACCGCGGAGGCACTACAAAAGACAGACCGGGCCGCGGTGAAAGTCGGTGAAGCTTGGAGATGACGGTAATGGCTCCTGGTTGTTCCCAGAAGTGTCAAGGAAGAGCAGGACGAGGTCGAGGGCAGGAGCTGCGGCGTTAGGAGAAAGGCGGGGATGAAGATGAGCCTGGGCCTTCAGGTGGACGTGGAGGTTGAGATGAGTCGTCGCAAAGGTGGATGGGGGTATTCAGTGGTGTTGAAGTGATGGAGTCGGAGGCGGGGGGTGGTTAACGTTATAGGTGGAGTTAAATGATGGTGGGTGAAGAGATGGAGGCGTTTGGCTCGACGACAGAGGTCGGAACGATGGCAGGCACGGAGCAACACACTACAATGACCAAGATGGTCGGACCTCGCTGCTGGGAGACGGAGGACGGGCTGTCACCATCTGTTTCGTCTTCTAAATGGTACTGTTGGCGGATTGGTTCAATGGAGGGGGGGGGCGAGGTTTAAATAACGAAGAAGATGGGGGCCCGGCGATGGAAGGGAATCATGTGATGAAGATTTGACAGAGATTTGCGATTGGGTCGAGGAAATCGTGGAGGCGGCGGTCGGCCCTAGATGGAAGGAGGCGGAGGCACCCCGATTAGGCGGGCGGAGATTCGCGGGGCCGGCGGCGCTGCCCCTAAAGGGGGAAAGTGGGACGGGAGGACGGTGAGGTACAAGTGTCGTTTATCGGCCGAGATCAGGCGACCCTGATCTTGCCACATGGCAGCAAGAGGAGGGGCCGACAGAGCACGTGCAGGACACGTGCGCACGAGGCACATGCTCCGCACGTGCGAGATTTTTAATTTAATTAAATTTTTTTATAAAAACTAAATTAAAAAGCTCTAAAAAATGGGTGACACGTGGTGGCTCCAAGAGCTGCTACATGTCTGCCACACAAATTTCAAAAAATTAAATAAAAAGATAATTCAAAAAGAAATAGTAAACAACCTCGGATCGAAAAATTTTCTTCACGAAAGTTGCTCATCTCAATGAGATCTACAATTTTTCAGCCAAAACCAAAATCCATCATTTGCACAAAGTGATATTTTGGGGTATCCCATGTACATGGAATACCTTGATTTTTGGGTTTATAATTTTTTTGTACTTTTTATATCAGATAAAAATCCGAAAAAATATGATAAAATCAAAGATAAATATTTATACATTAATTTATATTTTTTGGATTTTATTAAGTAAGAAAAAGAAGAAATAAAAAAATATGTAAAAGATAATTTTTGTACAAACAGTTAGTGAAGACTCAGATTTAGTTCGTTTTTTTGATTTCAAGATCAGTTTGGATTTGGATTTTTGCGCATTGTAATAAAACACTCATCAAAGAAGACAAATGAAAAAGAGATAAAATAAAATGAGTCAATTATGTACATAAAATAATAGGTCAAAAAACGCTAAAATACAAAATGTACAAAAGAGGCCCAAAACCCAACTTTCACATATGAACTCCGATTCACTTGAACTTGGCCTTGTTTTGAAGGTAATTGAATGTATATTAGTTCAAAAGTGAGTAGGATCATATCAAGCGCTGTATGGGGAATATATCAAGGTTTTAGTCTGGGAATCCAGAACTAGGGTTTTGGTTTTTGGTCCGCTTATTTAGGTTGGTGATTTTTTGTATTTTTCATTTATTCTTGTTAATGTATGTGCACGGTGGAGGTGGTTTCATGTCATTTGGAGTTAGCATGAATTAGGTAAAAATTAGGGAAGTTAGGCTATTTTACAGGTCATTTTGATTGAAATTTTTGGCTTCTTATTTTATGCAATAATAAGTGATAAAATGCGATTCTTATCAAAACATGCATGAATGCTAATTATGCAGAATAAATGAAGAAATGCTAATGATTTTTAGGGATTTGAGCTTAATTCATGACTTTTAGAGTGATGAATCTGAGATTCATCATCCCCCTATCCTTAAACCATGCTCGTTCCTGAGCATCAAAAGCAATGCAATGAGGTGAAATGAGATTGGGTTCCATACCAAGACCATGAGCAGAAGGTGAAAAAGAAACTAGACCCGACCTTTGGATTATTAGTTTGGTGGAACTTCTGTGAGACTTAGAATTTTATAATCAACAACTTCAAGTTTTACACATCGTCACGGTTTCAACTTAGAAGTCATCTTAGATCGATCCTCCTCCCAAATCATACTCCATGAACATTGAACAATCGACTCAAGTGTGTGAAAGTTTTAGCTCTTCCCATTCAGAATGTCGTACTACCATGCAAACCTCCTCTCCAATAAATCATCCTCAGGGAGTCAGATATTTCCTTCTAAGATATGTCGTGTTGTGTTCACAATCGAAATGGGGGAGAAGTTAGAAGAAGGAGAAAAGATTTGGAGGGTGGCCAGTGTAGTCACCTCTCCTTGTGAAGACGGCCAGTTTAGCCAAGTCTCCACCAAGATCTATAGTTTTTCTTGAAGCTTGAACCTTTTTGGTCAAATGTTTATTTGGTAGTAGGCTTCTTTGTATTTGGATTTTTGGTAGCTCTGCTTGGATCTTGTTGTGCACCTACGAATATAGAATCTTTTTTTCCGTACATGTTTTGGGGTCATAGAAAAAATTGTGCCCACTCGTCCATCCCTTTTCCGAAGCTTTATTTCAACCCGTACTCTGATCTTTAGATGTCCATGCTACTAGAAAAGAAACTCACACAGTCTTCCAACACCCCGTCTTAGTTGAGCTAAGTGCATAGAGCGAGAGTACAAATTAATTCCTTATTCCAGAGCCGTACCCAGAATGAAGAGACCAGGTTAGACACTAAGAGTCAAACTCTGCACATTGTCTTGTGGAACTCAAATAATTAAGTCAAAGACCTGGAGTTTCTAAAATCCTTCTTCTCAGTGAAGTTCCTTTGAAAATTAGGCAGAATAAGGTCAAGTGCAGACCACTCTCGGTTTCTTCTCATAATTCGGTTCAGAACCCAAGGAGTTTTCACAAATGTAATGAATGTAATGCTGGATGAAGTGCAAGTGTGTGAAATGTAGAATTTTTTTCTTTTTTTTGAATTTTGTGATTTATTTCTTCTTTTTTTGATATTTTTCTAATACAATGTTTTTATTATTTTTATGCAAAAATGAATAAGAAGCCATTTTTTTAAAAAAAAATTAGTTGGATACAGTCAGTGTTAGTAGCAAAACTTTTTTTGTTTTGTTTTTGTTGTTTTTTTCCAAGTTAGTTACCCACCCCGTAAATACATATAGACTTACGCTAAAGTACGAGCTATGGGCAAAATATATACACAGTATATATATACACCCCTATACTTAGCGAGTAATGTGTCCTCAGAGCATAAGAAGCGTGAAGAAGACATAGCTCGGGCGAAGAGAGTGAAAAAGAAAGAAAAAGATAGAGGTTGGTCTGCCCCCCTATACTTAGGTTGTGAATAGACTAAGTACAGAAGAAGAGCGAAAATGAGGCGGTCGGGATATGTGAATGAGGAGAGCATATAAAGATGAGCATCGGTTCCCCCTATACTTAGACTCTGATAAGCCTAAGTATAGAAGAAGGGTGGAAATGAGGTGATCGTGAGATGGGGAGAATGGTATGTACAGATGGCATCGGTCCCCCTTATACATAGGCCTTGACCTACGTAGAGGAAGTGTACAAGGAGACCGATGTGGTCGGGAGGGAAGGTGGGTAACCGATGATTAAGGAGGTTTTCGACCGATCTTTTTGTGAGCATGTGGAAGGAGATCGTAATGATAAGAAGGAGATAAAGCATATGATTCCCAACCGTTATTAGTGTTATCCTCAGAGAAGTCATGCTGGATAGTAGATGATACGTATGAATCAGATGAAAGATAACCACCATCGGAGTTATCCTCAGAGGAATAGTATTTGAAAGTGGAGGCACTTCAGGTATTCTTGTTATTTAGTTGCTTTAGTTGTTTTCTCAGAATTCGTTCCTTCTTGGGATCAAGCGATTTGTCCTCGGATGAATACTTGAAGCACCAGTCTCAGTCAACTCATAAGAAATTGTTCCAGTATATTTAATGAGACTAGGAGAATCAGCTTTGGATGAATAATAGTGAGGAATGGGAGTCGTCCAACGGGAATCGAAGTTTGGATCCTTGCGAAGATAAGGTTTTAAGACTGCCGAACAGACCTCACTCATGTAGATTACCTTTTCCGTACCTGATGAGGGATCATCAGACGATTCCTCTTCCGGAAGGTCAAAGGCAAATTTCTTTTTAGATGAAGGAGAAGTCAGTTTTGGTTCTGGGAGTGAGGTGTTGACACTTGAGTCTCCAGATGAATAACCATCGAATTGTTTTTCCTTAGTTGGTGTTCGTCCCACATGTTTGTTCTTAATTTTTTTGATGTTGGTGCACTCCTGAGTTGGATTGATTTGTTAAAGGTAGTCAGAGAAGGTTGACTTAGGGTGAGCCCATGCATATGTCTTAGGATCATATAAGAAACATTTTTCTATGGTGAGAGCAACGGGAAACGGAACAGTGGGCAAAGTCTTTGCATGTTCGTTCTCAATTGACTTGATGTTGGAGCATTCCTGTGTCATGTTGATTTGATTAATGTGGTCAGAGGAGATCTCGACCGGCTCATGATGCACCCATGCATAAGTCTCAGCATCATAATTGGAGTCATTTCCCATGGTGAGAGAAGCAGGAAATGGAATCGGGGGAAGAGTCTCTAAACTAATAGTCTCTTTAACAACTGTTATTTCAGGTGTAGTAGCAGGGTAGGGCTCTTCTACTATTTGGTTACGGATGTCGAGGGCTTCATGGGTTGCCTCAAAAAAACCTGGTTCCTCAAAGATTTGTGAGATCGAAGTGCTCCCAATGCTGTAAAATTGATTTCCTGAGTCTCACATTCAATAATTGCCTTAGCCAATGCCAAGAATGGCTTTCTGAGAATGATCGGAGACCGATTGAATTCTCCTTGATGCTCAATATCAATGATCGTGAAGTTTATTTTGAGCAGAACACCTTGGAATGTAATGCTGACAGCAAAGGTTCCTCTCGGTCGCTTTATCGATCGATCAACCAGTTGAATGATCTCTCGTATCTTCCTGATAGGTCCGAATTTGAGCTTGTTAAAAACAGAGGTCGGAAAGATATTAATTGGTGAGTCGTTATCAATTCGAGCATGAATAAATATTGTGTCTTTGACTCCACAATCAAATTTGGGCAACCGCTTCACTATGCGGCTCTTGGTTTTTCTCCACAACACCAAGGAGGAGGCCATTGACAAGATATGTCTTTCAGTCTTTGTTCTTATCCTACACGACTTTTTCATCATTAATTTGTTCATTACAAATCCTTTCAAGTCAGGAAAGTGTTCAATGGTCGATATAAAGGGAAGTTCTAAAATCAATCTTTTCTCCAGTGCTTCCCGTAAAGCAGGATCCAAATTTTTCAGATCTTCTTCAGTTTCAATTTTTATGTATTTTTCGAGATTTTCGATTTTTTGGTTGTTTTCGAAGATTTCATTTTTTGGTATTTTCTATGTGGTGTGTGGATGTGGTGTTTTCCATATATGATGAGGGGCTTTGATGTTCCGAGTAAGAGTCAGAGTCATAGTCATCCCTGCAGGAGTAATATGCAGAAGTGTCACTGTCAGAGTCATCCCTAGGGTGAATATTTATTCTCTAGGTTTCTGAATATCCTCAGAATTTTCAACATGAGATCTAATCTTTTCCTCATCCATTTTTATATCCGAGCTACCAGAGAGTGAAATTAGTCAGTCAGCCAACTTTTTAAATCTAACCTCCATAAATCAAATCTCTTATTTATCCTCGAAATATCATCCTAAAAAATATGTCCATGATCAATCATGGGAGTAGTCAGGGTGTGTTTCTGAATTTGAGTTTCAATAATTTCATCTTCCATTTTCCTGTATGAAATGAGAGGAGATTTTCTTGGATTATCCAATATATGATTGTTATTTCTTGAAAATTTCTCCTCAAAAATTATGGAAGGAGTCTGCTCAGTGGAAGGATTTTGCGGGAATCTGTAGGTCTCATACTCAATATGCCGTGACTCATGCATGCAATGCTGATTCGAGAAGAGTCTACTTCCATGGTCATGAGTGATCCTATCCCCAAACAATGGCATCATACAGGGTGCATATGGATCGATATCATCTGTATGTTACTCTGTATGTGTGGGCTGATCAAAGGAATGCTACTCGAGGTTGTCAATATGGATGTGATCGTCATGGTTTATCCAACACTAATGATCATTAGATGCGAGCCTCTCCATCTGGTGCGATCGGGTTTGGTCTCTCTGCCAATCATGAGTCTCAATGGTGATTTGTTCTTGAAATGGTTCATTAAGTTCAGTGAGAAGCCATGAATAAGATGGTTCAGTCTAGGATGGCAGTTGCTCATGTGGTTGAGATGAACAATATGAGGCTGTGGTGACCTTGATCGGATGATTCAAGTAGAGTGTCTTGGATTTTATCGAGGGGGCCAGATTCATCCGAGAATGAAAGTCTCCTGCAAATGTTGCAGGATTATTGAAAGAAGAGGGTTTAGTCAATTTGGGCCTGACCGAGACAAATTCATTTTCATAATATAGGTCAGATGGGTACTCAGACCATTGTCTTGTATTGGTCAAAGGAGGTTGATTGGTTGACATAATGTATCTTGGTTAAGTGCATAGGATATTCACAAGGAAATTTTTTTATCAAGGAGAGTGATGGCACAAGTGTGCGGCTTTTGATCTTTGAAATTGGTTCACACACACACTCACACACACCAAAGAAAACATAAATCAAACCCCGGGTTCGCCAACTCACACAATGAAGCCACAAGAGTTCGACAATTATCTTTTTAATTTTAGTTGGTGATAAGACAATCTTGGAAAATAATTAGCGAGCTGTTAGGTGCCGAAGATTTTCTTAAAGACTGTCCCGAATTCTTATGACTAGTTGCACCTACTTTCAGCCAGTATAGGTGTAAGTACAGACTGTAAAACGGCTACTCGTGTTACCTAAGGATGGAACCTTATGCAGTGTCCTTTAAACCACACACTCTGCTAAGGAAATTCGGACTGCATACCGGATACCTGTATTCCTCACTAAGAAGTAGCTAATATTTTTAGAATCAGTAGTCTGAACGAAAATTTCGGAGCTAGGCTCTAACCTTAAGTGCCATATCTCGCTCACTCAGACAAATAAATGTATCCAAGGTCGGGGTTGCTCTCCCGCAAAAATTCTTGATTTTATGAGATATTTAAAATCAACTATATTTAGTAGTCCTAATTTTAATTAGGCGATCACTGAAAATTTATGTTGAGCATAAACACGTCTACCGTCCAGTCCCAATTTCCTTTAAAATTATGTGACAAAACATGAGGGAGAAATTCGGGAAAAGTCGATGCACGTGAAAAATGATTGTGTATTATTAGTTAGAAGACTTACAGTGATTCCTCCCAATCTCCATGTGGGATGCAATACAAGAATTTAAAAATTATTCTATATGAATACAAGCCGATAAAAACCATACCTAACAGAAAGTTCTATTAGCCGGGAAGAATTGAGTTGATTTTGACTAAATTGAACAATCTAATGTGCATCTCAATTAAGTGAAGGGTGATCCTAGGTTTTATGAGCACAAACAATAAATCATAGAAGCTCTAATAGCCGTATGTACGGGTCTAACCTACGAGCCACTCAAGTTGACCCACCCTCACCGGAGAGTGAAACATGCCACGACACACCACAGAAAAGGTTCAAGGTCTTGTTACACACGTGAGAGTCCAAACGGACACCGCTATAAATGAGCAAATAATTACAAAAATTAAAAGTGCAGAAATAAATCCTAGACTCTACACTCTCTCACGACTCAATTCGATCTTAATTTTTAATGCAGCTTTTCGGAAGTCGGTGAAGATGCGTCAGTTTTGTGAGAAACCGCTCCACGTACGTCGGGTACCTTGCAAGAAAAATAAGAGAGAGAATGTAAAAGAGTGACGCAAAAATAATAAAATAAAAAAATAAATGCAGAAAATAAAATGAATGTAGAAAAAAATGGAAAATATACAGTGAATATTTGGGGGTCTGACTACCCGAATGTAGAAAACCGAAAAAAAATTTACACAAAAAACTAAGTTGTTTGCCTCCCCAGCAACGACGCCATCTGACGAGTCCGATTTGCCCTACGTTAATTTGCGTGTATTATCGTACGTTTAATTATGAATGTCATTTCGTTGTAGGCGGGCAATCGGAATCGGTCAAGAAATAACCACAATTAATTAATTCAATTTTCAATCGCGTGGTTTTTGTTTATTTTACTTGGGCAAGTCCCAAGGTTGAACTCAAGGAGGCAAAGGAATAATATAGAATTTTGTCTATCAAAATTCATGCACGGCTTTTGAGGGGTTTATTTTGTATTTTTAATGCAAATTTGGGGTGCAAAATGCAAATTTGGCCAATTTTAAAGACTAGAAATAAAGATCAATCAAATAATGGCCAAAAAATATGAAACTTGGCCAAGATGACAATTATGATGAAATGAATGCACTGCAATTTTTTTGGAATTTTTGGATGCAAGATAAATATTTTATAAATTTATAAATGCAAAAGATATGAATTTAAATATTTAATTATAATAAATATTAAACCTATTTATTTTCAAGAGATAAAATATCTAAGATCTATCACTAGGTAGTCGATCTCAGAAAAATCCTAAACCTAAAAAATATGAGATTTAATACCTATTGAAAATTAAAGATCAAAATATGCAAAATGTTTTTTAGAGGGCAACTGATCAGCAAATGCAATTCTTTTTGGGCACGATGTGAAATACAACTAATCCTTCAATCCAAGATTTTTTTGGTAATTTTTAGAGCAATGTTTAATTAGTTATTTATTTTCAAGCATAGAATGGGCAAAATATGCAATTTTCCACAAAACAATAAATTATTAATTAACCACTGATAACAAAAATGTCAAAGATATGCCATAATGTAGACAATTAGTTGAAGAACATCATGCTATTTTTGAATAATAATAATATGCAACGTAGAGGTTCAAAATGAAGGAGAAATACAAGGGTCTCTCTGTAATAATTAACTAATACAGAAAAATGAGAATAGGGGTGAATATGTAATTACCTAAACCTTAGAGGATATTTCTGTAAAATTCCTAGAGCGACTCTTGTGTAGCACGTGCCCTTTGGTCGGTGGAGTTCTTTCGTCAATATGATGCTTCTTTAGGGCTCTTGGCGTAAAATGTCCACCTGGTCACGTGCAATGCACGTGACCCTTGAAGAGGTGGGTCGGAGCGCAATTAATCGGATCTGGAGGGGCACCGATGCGAGTCCCCCCCTAATGCACGTACAATGCATGCGGAGGGGGGGGGGCGCTTAGGACTGGCGCCTAGTGGCTCGAGCCCGGCTTTGGCGAGTTGCGATATTGTAGCAGAGCGGAGACTCCCAGGCATGGCATTGGTGCGTGAAAGAAGGAGGGGCTCCCAGATGTCTGTGATGTACGTAGAGTGGCCAGAGCGGAGCGATGACAGCGTGGCGTTGAAGGAGTGTGACGATTCTGATGAACGTCGTTGGTGCAGCCGCAGAGGCACTGCAAAAGACAGTCCGGGCCGCGGTGAAAATCGATGAAGCTTGGAGGTGACGACAATGGCTCCTAGTTTTTTCCAGGAGGTTTAGAGGAAGAGCAGGCCGAGGTCGAGGGTAGGAGCTGCGACGTAGGAGCAAGGCGGGGATGAAGATGAGCCTGGGACTCCAGGTGGACGTGGAGGTTGAGATGCGTCATCGCGAAGGTGGATGGGGTTATTCGGTGGTGTTGAAGTCATGGAGTCAGAGGCGGGGGGTGGTTAACGTTGTAGGTGGAGTTGAACGATGGTGTGTGGAGAGATGGAAGCATTTGGCTTGACGACGGAGGTCGGAGCGATGGCTGGCACGGAGTGGCGCACTGCAACGACCAAGATGGTCGGACCTCGTTGCTGGGAGACGGAGGCCGGGCTATCATCAATGGTGCAATCGGCGGATCGGTTCAACAGGGGTGGGGGGGCAGAGGAGTTTAAATAATAGAGAATTTGGGAGAAAGTGATGGAAGGGAATCACGTGATGAAGATTTGACGGAGATTTGCGATTGGGTCGAGGAAATAGCGGAGGCGGCGGAGGGATTCGCAGGGCGGCAGTCGGCCTTAGATGGAAGGAGGCAGAGGGGCCCCGATTAGCCAAAGGGGAAAGTGGGACGGGAGGAGGGCGAGGTACAGGTGCCGTCCGATCAGCCGAGATCCGATGGCCCTGATCTTGCCACATGGCAGTAAGAGGAGGGGACGGCGGAGCACGTGCAGGGCACGTGCGCCGGAGGCACGTGCTCCGCACGTGCGAGATTTTTAATTTAATTTTATTTTTCTATAAAAATGAAAATAAAAACCCTCCAAAAATGTGTGACACGTGGCAGCTCTAGGACCTGTCACGTGTCAGCTCCACAAATTAGAAAAATTAAATAAAAAGAAAATTCAAAAAGAAATAGTAAACGACCTCGGATCGAAAAAGTTTCTTCACAACAGTTTCTCTTCTGAATGAGATCTATAATTTCATGAAAAGATCAAAAACAAAATCGATCATTTGCACAAAGTGATATTTTTGGGGTATCCCATGTACATAAAATACCTTGATTTTTGTGTTTTATAATTTTTTTGTCATTTTTAAATGATATAAAAATCCGAAAAAACATTATAAAATCAAAGATAAATTTTTACACATTAATATATTTGTTTGGATTTTTATTAATTAAAAAAATAAGAAATAAAATAAAATACAGAAAAGACAATTTGTACAATCAGTTAGTGAAGACTCAGACTTAGTTCGTTTCTTTGATTTCAAGATCAGTTTGGATTTGGATTTTTGCACATTTAATAAAACTCTCATCAAAGAAGACAATGAAAAAGAAATAAATAAAATGAGTCAATTATGTACATAAAATAATAGGTTAAAAACCGCTAAAATACAAAATGTACAAAAGAGGTCCAAAACCCAACTTTCACATATGAGCACCGATTCACTTGAACTTGGTCTTGTTTTGAAGGTAATTGTACATTAGTTCAAAAGTGAGTAGGATCATATCATACATTGGATGGGGAAGATATCAAGGTTTTAGTCTGGAAATCCTAGAACTAGGGTTTGGGTTTTTGGTCCACTTATTTAGGTTAGTGATTTTTTTTGTATTTTTCATTTATTCTTGTTAGTACTATGTGCATAGTGGAGGATGGTTTCATGTCATTTGGAGTTAGCATGAATTATTTAAAAATCGTAAAAATTAGACTATTTTACAGGTCATTTTGGCTGGAATTTTTGGTTTCTTATTTTGTGCAATAATAAGTGATAAAATGTGATTCTTATCAAAACATGCACGAATGCTAATTATGCAGAATAAATGAAGAAACGCCAATGATTTTTAGGGATTTGAGCTTAATTCATGACTTTTAGAGTGATGAATATGAGATTCATCACTCCACCATCGTCACAATGCCGTCATGTTACCAAACTGACTGCTTGTGGATCTCCATCTTCTTCAATGCCTCGTGCATATCTAGGAGACATTATATTTCTTGAGACGTAATCGGGATGTTCCATTGTTAAATGTATTTATTCAATGTGCCTTCCAATTGTTCTAATTAATTCCGTTGATGTGTGGTGGCCTGACGGTTGACTAACTTTCAAAGTCCTTGCTTATTGAAGCTACCATATGTATCTTGAGTAGTTACTTTGAGATATTGATCTGAGTTACATGATCGTGACACCACTAGGGGTTGGATAGTGCTTCGAGACAATCTTGGAAATCTTTGTGGAATAAACAACAAACATAGACAAAATATTCAAGCAGACCAAACAACACTGTTGCAATAGTATTTTTACGTGGAATCCACCTGAGTAAAAACCACAACTTGAGTCGTCCTGATTCAAGATTTCCTAATTAGTCAAGCTAATCAACTACTTCACTAAGCTTAAGATATTTATGCTTATTTCTTGACCTTTTACAAAGCTGACACTTCGCAATCTTGGATTAAATACCAAGAACAACATTATAGATCAAACATTGTAGCACAAAAAAACATGAGAGCTTTCTACTTTCTTCATGCTACCTTGGAGGTCTCACATCCAAGAACTTCTATGCATACTTAGGTTCAAATACCTATAGTCCTTCTGAAAGATGTTTACTGGAAGAAAATATAATAATGATAATATCTAGAAAGGTTTTCTCCATAGATATCAAGAATATAATTCTCCAAATAAAGAGAAGATTATATCTTAAGATAAGGACAATAATATAATTACACAAATAATTCTCAAGGAATAGACTAAGCAACTATACCATTGATATCACATGCGGATAAGTAATATAAAACAATATAATAAAGATCACCGTGCTGAGAAGAGGCTACCAAAAAATACTATGACTGAAGCAGAAGAACTTGTGAACTTGCTAGTGAATCAACACTTCTAATATGAAAAATTTGCTTCTTAGCTTTTCAACAAAGAATATTCTTCTAAAAAAATCGAACGAGTCGAAGAACATGAGAAAGAAGGTTGAGGCAATCAATTAGAGAGAGAGTATCTTCCTTTTTTTAGTGAAAGTAAGAACAATTACTCGAGTGTTGGGTCTTCTAATACTTGGTATGGGGTCATTTAACATGTATAATCGAACATCTGATCGATTGGCTAAATAGCTAAGATTGATTAGTTGATGACTATTTGAATGATATCAAATAATGATCGATAAGTTCAGTTGACATGATCAAATTCAATGCACATTATCGACAAGTGATGATCGATTAGTTTAAAAAAGATGATCGATAAGTTCGTTAAAATTTCAATATTTCAGGAAAAGAAACTTATGGTTGAAGCTTGATAGAATTAGAACTTTTGAAAACCTAAAACATATAAACTATTACAAGCCTTTTGAACAAAAAATAGCAAGATTGAGCATCTACACTACTTAATGAAATCAAGTCGAACTAAGGTCCACACTTGTAGTCTTGCAATCATAGAGAATATGTGAGAGACTACAATATGATCTTGTATGTGTGTCATCTTTAAAATCTCAAAGGACCAAAATACTAACATCCTCCTCCCCTCAATTGTCGTCCCCCTACTCCAGCATTGAAGACATACATGTCCAAATCATCCCCACGTGGCTCTGCCTACCGTTATACTGCTAGATTGGTTTGACCAATCCCATGCAAAAGAGCTTCCTCTTCAATGCTTTATGTTCTTGAAGAAGGAAGTGTATTTTGTATGACAAAATTAAGAATGAGTGCACAAATGCAAGTGTTATTTCGATTGGAGCAAGCTTGAGATAGGGGGTCTCTTATTTTAGAGACTTAAAGATCACGATAATGTTTTGGAGTTATCCTCTAAACTCGTGTGATCTTGATGGAATGGATTGGGAGTGGTTCCCAATCCATGTGGTTTCATTGTATTTTTTTGAATTCTGCTGCTATAATTACTTATATATGAAGTTGGTTTTGATCGGACATAATCCGATCCGCACGTTTTTGTAATGCATGAGGCCTATCAACCTCCCTTCATATAGACATTAGAAAAGGGATCGTTCTTGCAGGCGGTTAGGCTCCTTGAACGTGGGAGGTGCATGATGAATCTGTCATTCAGTACTCTGATAGATGAAATAGAGATTTGCTCCCAAGTTTTTAGATGTATTTTGGAGTTTAAATTGCATAATTAGCATTCATGCATATGTAAATAAATAGCATAATTAGCAAGAATTATTGCATAAAATATCGTTTTGAAAGTATTCGTAAATAAACCATCATAAATAACCAAGCTTCCCTATTTTTAATAAATTCTAACTCATTCCACTAAATTCTTCTCCTAACTTGTACGTAAAATTGTATATAAAAACAAAAAAATAAAAAAATATTTCCCACCATGAATAAATTATCCTAGATCTTGAACCAAAAAATCATAAAGTCAGAATTCTCTATTTAATTCCAGCTCCGCATGAAGTCTAAATTCACCAAAGTCACTTTCAAAATTCAAGTTATAGAATTATCTATCTAGTGAAAGCTGTTTCATTAAAACCAGAGCTTATTTGCATTGTATTTTGTAAATATTCACTAACTTTGACATGCGAATTCATGCACATAATTGACCCCTTTTGATTTTTTTGCTTTTATTTACTTTCTTTATTTTATATTTTAATAAAAGTCATTAAAATAATAATCCAACAAAAACTAAAAAAGTAAAGAAATTGTGTGTTGGGATCATGTATATAATGTATATATTTTATCTTTCATAATTTTTATTTGCCTTTTTCTTTTTTAAAAGAATCCGAAAAATAATTTTTTATGTATTTTTATTTATAATATTATATTACATTTTTTGTGTATAATTTTATGTTAAAAATAAAAAAGAAAAGGATAAAACTATAAGAATTAGTGTATCAATTAATTAAAATGCTTTCCAAAATTCTTTTCATGTATATGTTAACTTATTTTACTTCTGATGTCTTCATGAACTTTATAGATCTCATTGCAAACAATAAAATTCATGGAGATCATTTTTTTCATTTGAAGATTCCTCTTATTTCTATTGATTTAGTCTTCGTTGTTCTCTTTTTATGTTTGGTTAAAGTTTCACCAGAGTGCCTCCTGGATCCCTCTCATTGGCCTCCAATCTTTCACTTAATCCACCTTAGGAGAGCTCTCCTCACTCCACCCTCTTCCTTTCCAGCCAATAAGAGCCTTTCATTGGTTGACTTTGGGTCAAAAAGCTTCCCCCACGTTTCCCTCTCCATAAAACCATACAAACCATTCGCTCTTCCTTCGACTAACTGCTCGATTCGCCATGCCTCGCAAAAATGCTCCTCCTCACCTTCCACTCATTCCTAACTACACCATGTCTCTCCATGTGATCAACCTTGGTGATTACCCAAGTTAAACAACTAAACAACCACATTGAATTTATTGATACATTTTACGTGTGTGATGATTCGTCAATCACCAATAATAATATGCTCTCGTTGTAGCATGGGCCAATTGACAATCACTCAGAATCGAGATACGATCTCTGCGAGGACTCGACTTTGATTTATACCTGAGCAAGTCTAGAGTCAAACACAAGGATACTAGAAATATCTAATTAAATTTAGGAGTCAATTAATTATTTAAGTAATTTATAGGTCCTAGGTTAAGCATAATGTAGAGAAACACAAAACATGCATTTTTTAAATCATTTTTGTTATGCAATTATTTTATATAACAAATAATGATGAAAATATTCGCAAAGACATTCAACATACAAATATACTCATGATAAGATAAAATAACTACTTGTGATTTCAATTAATTAATTCTAAGAAATCAATGCCAAGCAGAGCAAATTCAATCCTAATTCCAAATTAAATTTTAATGAATAATAAGGTTAAATAGATAATATTATCACTATAAGATTTAATGCGTGAGATATAGATCACAAGATATTAAATTACACTAAATTAAAGAGTATAAAACAAGTTTCTAATGACACTAAATTCATTAAAAATGGATAAAAGGTTCACACGTTATTAAATAAATAATGCAAGGGTATAGATGTAAAAACATGATTTAATTTATTACTAAAGGTCCAAAATAGACTAAAATGTAAATATATAAACCCACTCAGGTAATTTTGCAATTTTTCCAAGTGGCAAGACTTATCTGTAATTTTGATCTTCCTTGGGCTTCTTTCACCAGATGCACATGTGTTCTGCACGTGACCTGACTAGGCCTGACAGTGTAGGCTCAATCTACATGTCTCTCTCTGAAGTCTCGTTGTAGGATCGGATACTTTGAAGCTCTGGTCTGAAGCACTGCTTCGGATAGCGACGTGGAGCGATATGGAGCGTTAGATCTCACCTAAAGTGACCTGATCCTACGTGGTTGCTACTCACTGGTCTCTTCCTTCCTCCTTCGCATGCGGTGAGGAAGTTTGAGCTCTGATGACGTCGAATCTCCTCCTCCGAGCTCCTCCGTCCACCCTGAAGGACCGAACACCTTCACAATGGCTTCGCAAAGAAGTTGCTGCTCCTAGGAGGTGCACTAGTAGCCTGGATCTACCGTTAGATGAAGTGTCGTCAACAACGGAGTTCTAGATCGAAGATCACTTGATGACTCCAGTCAATGAAATGTCCACATATATAGGGGTTAACAACATAGTCGAACCAAATATGAAACTAAGGGGTTGTGAAAGAGAGCAAAATAGGGGGTGTAAGTTGCAACGGATCCGAATCCTAGTGGGTTCTCTAGGCTATGCAAGCAAAGAGAAAGATCAAGGTAGAATAGAAGATGTAGAATTGGATCTATCACGGAGGAGGATATGGGTGGATCATGGTGTCAAGGCAAAGGTCATCGTGATTTCATATAAAAGATTAATCAGTAAATAATGATGAAATAAAATGAAGAAAATGCGAGTAAATTAAGATAGAAAGTCTTACATGGATATTGAAGAGAAACATTTAATGAATCTTAGCCTAATCAGAGCTTTAATAGCTCCAGAAATCTTCGATTAATGATTTTGTCTATGAATCGAAGCTTAAACAACCATGTTTACAATCTGCAACTTGGTTTTAGCACCAAGGATCTCGCTAGACCTTCTCACTATCTTCGTGGTTTGTTTTCAACTCACTTTGTCATTGGAGGTGGAAGAGTGCTCAGGGGATGGTCACACAAGGGAGACTAACCGCCTCAAGTGGCGATAGAGGGGGTTCGAGGGAGACACATGGGCGAAGAGGATGGATGCTCATGGAAGAAAAGGGCATCGTGGGAGGATTGCTTGCTAGAATTAGGTGAAGCGGAGGGAATCGTAAGGCCACAAATCCTGGGGAGGGTTAACTAGAGGTTGAACAAAGGTGGTAGGTAGTAATGTAGAGGCAGGTGTTGAGCTCGAGCTTTGTGAGGATATGAAAGTATCCTCACTAAAAAGGGTAGTGAAGCTAGAGCATCATTGAGGCGACCACTCACGGAGCCCGATTTAGACAACAAGTACCCACAATATGTAATGAATCGATAAATGACAAAAGCGTGGAGCTCAATTTATTATACACTATAATCAAAGATGTATAACATGCAAGCATGTAGAGGTCAAACTACTGAGAGCAAACACGGTAGCCTAATGCTTATTACTAATTATGTACACAATTATCCTTCTTCTTTTTCTGTGGGTTTTTGTTTTTGTTTTTTTCCTTTTTAGTTTAAATATTACGTAATAATGTATAACTATGTATGTATATGGATATAAATGTACATAAGATAGAATATATATCATAATAACTATACAAAAATCGGAAAATATGAATAAATATAGTCCTGATATATCATAATAACTATATATAAATCGGAAAATATGAATAAATATAGTCCTGATTATATATGTATGTATGTTTTTAAAATATTCATAAGGTATTTATAATTATAATAATAATAATACAAACTATATAAATATCCATAAGTATTTAATATAAGGCAGAGTATTATAATTATAGATATAGGTAAAAATAGTTAAAATTCACAAAATAAAATGTTTTTTAGTTTTTTTATATTTTTTTAATGTTTTTGTGATTTTATGAGTATTTTTTGCTCATTTTAATGTATTTTGAAAGTAAAAAATATCTCAAACATGGATTAATTAAATAGGCTGAATTGTTTTGGAATTTAAAAATACTAAATAAAGTCAAAATTTTCCAAAACTATTTTTGATGTACAATAAAATATATAAATAAAATTATCAAACAAAAACACTTATTTTTAGAGTTTTTGAAGAATTTTTATATTTGTATGGGATTTTGGTGTTTTTATTTTTTTTATCATTTTCTTTTTCTATTTTCAGGGATTTTTGGTATAGAGCTAGAAAATGCTATAATAGATGAAATATATTTTTCTGCAATTTTTAAACATGATTTCATATTTTTTTAGAAATTTTAAGTGAAACAAGGAAAAAATATGTGTTATTTGATTTTTAATAAATAGGAAATGTGCATAAAATGCAAAAATAAAAATATAGCGTAAAAGATCAAGCATCTAGGTACATTATCCTATTTTTTTCATGATTTTGGAGCATGGATGATATATATAAAAATAAGAGAAACATGCATAAAAATGAAATACTAGTAGGGACCTTTTTGCTAATATAAAAAAGTTTTTGTGCATTTCAAAACTCTGATAATAATTTTCGGGGGCTAAAGAGCAATTTAACCATGCATATTCAAATTAAAATCACCTGACAGGGGTATAAGTGCAATGTTCAAAATATTTGAGGTTCTTTGCATAATATTTCCAAAAAAAATTAACACTAATTATACAAATTTTTGGACTAAATATAAATACAAAGCATTGTAGGGTAATATTTACAAAATACCCACCTCACGTGGGGGGCCACGTGAGGTGAGCTGGCACGAACATTAATGCAATTACATAAAAATGTAGGGGGGTTTATGCAAAATATCCCCAATTATGTACACTTCAGACCTTACTTTTGATATTAAATAAAAATATACAAATCGGCAAGGGACATCTGTGAAATTTACCCAATATATACGTGAGACCCAACAACTAGGCTTGACTTACTTAGATTTGCGGCACATTTTGGATGCACGATGATGTTTGGATCACAACGACTGAGATTAAATCTCAGATGGGATCGGATGGGCGGGGCCTTCAGGATCCAACGATGGTGGAATAATCTAGAGCTCCTCTCCATATTGGATGGTGTCTGCTGTCCTCGAAGAATAGGGATGAACTCCAACTTGTTGGACGTGCGAGCCCACGGTGAGCCATTATGCAATAAATGTTATTGCAAATATCATTCCCTAATATGAAATAAAGAATAACTAATTTCCATAGTAGGTCTATTAGTACAATTATGGTTATGTACCATGGCCATCTTGATGATCATACACCTATTGATTCATTTGTTGAATCATAGAGGCTGGTGCTTGGATGAATATCTAAAGAGCTAGATTAAGGACAAGCATTGTCAAATGATTATTAAGAGATGATCTCCAGCCTGAGTAGGTGATAACAGAGGAGAAATCGATCCGAAGTCGTGTTAATCCACAAGGCAGACAGATAGTCGCTGATGTGACCTCAGATGAAATCCCCAGTTATTCAGTAATTAACCCACAATATAATATTAAGGTAATAAAGAGCACAAGTGAGGTTAAGATTTATTATCTCTACCATAAAATGCATAGAAGGCAAGCATGTAGAGGTAAAACCACAGAGAGCAAAATAGGTAGCCTAAGGTTATTTGTGTACAACCGAGTCATTCATTTGTATAGATCTTTTTGTGGGTTTTTAATTTTATATTTTTTTAATTTTCTGATTTTGTATATTCTTTTTGTATTTTTATCTTTTTATATTTCTTTTGTATTTAAATATACTCTATATATGTATAAATACAATATAAGGTATACTAGATAATATATAGATAAAAAGATGTAAAAATAGTCAAAATATAGGAAATAATATATTTTTGTGATTTTTATATTTTTCTAATTTTTTGGTATTTTTCTGGAAGTGTTGCTAGTTTTTATGTATTTTTAAAGCCTAAAATATCCCAAATATGGGGTTAATAAAATACCCGAAATTGATTTGTGTTTTAAAAATACAAATAAGTCCCAAAATTACCCAAATTATGTTCAATATGTAAATAATAATAATATATAGTTAATTACAAAATAGAAAAACAGATTTTTGGTATTTTTGTAGAATTTTTATATTTTTGTTGGATTTTGGAGCTTTTTGATTTTTTAATTTTCTTTTTCTTATTTTTAGGGGTTTTTGTCTTCTGGACTAAATAAATATCAATATATACCATATATATATATATTTTTGGAATTTTTAAAAATGTTTTTATATTTTTTGGTATTTTATTAATTAAATAGGGATTATTTGTGCTCCTTTTTAATTTTAATAAATATATTAAATGCAAAAAATGCACAGCTGATACATGGCATGAAAGTACAATGCATGGAGTATCTAATCCTATTTTTATGGATTTTTAGGAGCAAGTTAACTATTTTTCATAAATACATAAAAGCTACAAAAATACATGCTCTAGCAGGGGCATATTTACAATAAAAATAAAGCCTGGGGTACATATGCAATTTTCCCAACATAATAAAACCTATATTTAATTTCTAATGTCTAATTTACAATATACAAAAAGGCTAGGGTTTACTTGTAAAATTTCCACTGTCACGTGTTAACTACACATGACGCTGGTAGGGACCAAAGTGCAAATATATAAAGATCATGGGCTTAAATGTAAAATGTTCTATTTATTTACAACGTAAACTTTTATTTACAGAACTTATTATTAAATACAAAAAAGGCAGGGGCTAGATATGCACTTTACCCCTAATAAGGCGTGGGCGGACGGTCTGGATGTCTTCACTTGAACACGTGTCAACATCTCGTGTGCCGATGACGGTTCGCCGATGAGCGGTAAAGATCATATCCAAGGGAGAATCCAACGGTTGAGGAGTGGCTCCATTGGATGGTTCTGATCAAAACTGGGGGCGTCTTCTTCATCGGATGGCTCTGGGCTAGTCTGGAAGAACTGGGAAGAAGCTCGCCTGGGGCGAGCTTTAATCGGTCGTAGCGGGCTCCTCTGAGCTCCTCCATCGTCGTCAAGTGGCGCTATACATTCTTGGATATCCCCTACGTCTGGTGATGGTCTCCACAAGGCACTTGGAGCTCCGACGAGGTCAGGCAGAGCCGAGGAAGGAGACGATCTCCAGGTGCCTGTTCCTTAGCAAAAATTGACCCTATGTGGGTCTTTTGGCCTCCAGACACGCGGAAGCCTTATGCGCAAAAAAATGGGAGTTCTGGGAGCCTTATTGGGGGTGGAATGGAGCGGAGTGAGGCGAGCGGAGGTTCTCCAGCGAACGACGGAGTGGATCACCTGGATCTCCAAATCCACGATGGATCTGGATGGAGCGAGATGCGTGGAATGATAGTAGGGTGATCATGAATGAAGTGGGCGTGAGGGATACGATGGAGGGGGCTGATGACGTGCAGAGGAGCTCGCCGGAGCTCAACTCCAATGAAATATGGGCTGGAGGGATTAAGCTAATCTAACTGTCTAGGGGTTAAACTAACTATTGTAAATAAAAGCGAGGAGCAAAATTAATTAAAATAAGTAGAAAAGATGCAGCTCTTATACCTGGGCTGACCAGGGAGCATGGTTGCCGACGACAGCGATCGTGGGTGCACCCCCTTGCTCCTGGAGCTCGGCCACGCGTGGAAATTGATCCACCTGTCATGAGGAACAATCCAAGGTGCAGAACTAGGGCTCGCAAGGCTGTAATGGTGACCAAATTTAAAGAAGGAGGCAGAGGGTATTATTTATAGACTTTGCTAAGCACCCTTATTGACTGGTGAAAAACGGTGATTTAGGCGTATGTACACGTGATTAAAATGCATAACGTCTTTGTACAATGATCAATGATCATTTCGTATGAAGAGAGCTACGTCGATTGATGGATAGATCACCCGCGAAAAATGCATGAAAATGCGAGGGCAGACAGGCCACGTCTTAATAGACAGTTGGGGGTGAAGTTGATCAAGGTCAACCAACGGAGGGACCCGATTGGTCCACGTGGGACGCTAAACGACAAAACATGGGGTTTTATTAAAGATTAATTAATTAAAAATAGTAAATGATTTTATTAATTTTTGTGTAAAAATAAAAAAATGTTTATTATTTTATTTATTATTTTATTATAGTTTTTATTTATTTTATCGTTTTGTTTATTAGTAGTTATTTTTTATTAGTGTATTTATAGGTATATTCGTCTATGTTTTATACATTTTTATTTTTAGCTTGTATATTTTATTTTAATATTTTATTGTTTTATTTTATATTTTTATAACTAATTTTTGTGAGTATAAATATATTTTTATTGTATTTTTGTGATATTATTTGTACACTTAAATAAATAGGTGAGCATATTATGTAGGCATATTTATAGGTATTTTGCCTATGTTTTATATACATATTTTATTTTAATGTATTTTGTTGAGTTTTATTTTAGTTTTGTATTTTTAATAGTCTATATATAATATTTACATTATTATAAACATATAAAGAATAAAGAATAAAGGAATGCGTTTTCCCTTTTATTTTTATACGTTATAATCTTAGGTATTTTATTTATGTTTTCTCATAAATTTATTTTATTTTGTATTTCCTTTTTTGTTTTATTCTAGTTTTAATATACATACTTGTTATAAATAGTATTTACAAAATTGTAAAAAAAAGAATTTGTAAAAACAATAAGGGGTGAATAAAATTAATATTTTAATCGGTAGAATGTACAATGAGGGCCCAAAACCTACTTTCACACATAACTCAAAAAAATATAAAACCATCATAGTTAAATAGCTTGTGAAAAGTTATATACGATTAGAGGTGATTTTGCTATGTTTTGAGTTTTTATTTGAAAGATATGGGTCTGTGACGTTTGGTTTCTGGCTTTTTATTCTGGGTATAAAATGCATAAAGTGTATTATTTTTGTACAAACTCAATTTTGTATTTTTGTTTACATTATTATCTACAACTTTTATGTACAAAGTTTCTTTATTTGGTGAATAAATAATAAAGAATAAAATAGGTGTTAAAAATGCATAAATAATGAATGAATAAATGATAAATTTATTGTATTTTGGCCCTTATCTCCCCCTACTTTATTCCTTGTCGACCAACTCAATTCTTGACTTGGTCTCAGGGTTTAGGATCATAAAATATTTCAATATTTTCTTCCTTTTTCTTTTCTTCTCTTTATTCTATAATTTTGGCATTAAAAAAGTACTATTTACACAATAAATGTAATAAATGATGGATGCTATTCTGTAAAAATTAATGTCATTTACATGCATTATCTTAGATTTTTAAGACCAAAATGATATAATAAAGGTGATGAAATGGAAATTCATCACCCCCTATACTTGCCTTTGCTAGTCCCTAGCAAACATTTATGCAATAAGTACAAAAAGAATAAAGAAGAAAAGAAAAAGAAAGGATAAATGGAATTGCTTTCATTTGTTAGACTCATCTTTATAAAATCGAAGTTTGGAGCTCAGGTTAGACCTTGATGTGAGAATGTGTGCAGAACCTCGTCGGGAACCAAATTTAAAACACAACAACCTTCGAGAGTCACAGAACTTGGTTAAGACCACCTCAATAGCCAAGTCAGAACTAGCCTACATCATACGCAAACCCTTATGACTATGAAGCTAACTTGTACGGTGTAAGTGATAGTGGCTCTCCCCAACCGAAATGACAAGGGAACTGACTTCTCCAGAATGACAACCCAATGATTCCCCAATCCAACACTCTATCCTCGAGTAGCGGGGTATTCCCTTCTAAGTTTAAGTGGAATCCAACTCAAGAGGAGGAGAAGAAGAAAAGAATGGACAGTAGCCAGTGTAGCTACCTATAATGGGATGCATGACCAGTGTAGTCAAGTCATCCAACTGCATGCTCACATGGTATTACTTTGATGCTCAAGCTTGCTTATTTTCTATTCAACATATATACATATTCTAGCAAGCATTTTATTTTTATTTTTAGACCCGTTCATTTTTTTGGAGTTTTTTTCAACATACTATTTATAGCAGCATTTGTTGGAAATGGGAGCCCACAACGAGCCATTATGCAATAAATGTTATTGCAAATATCATTCCCTGATCTGAAATGAAGAATAAATAATTTGCATAATAGGTCCCTTAGTACAATTAGAGTTATGTACCGTGGCCATCTTGATGATCATACAGTTGTTGATTCAATTATTGAATCATAGAGGCTGGTGCTTAGATGAATATCTAATGAGTTAGATTGAGGACTCATCAAGCACCGTCAAATGATTATTAAGAGATGATCTCCAGCCTGAGTAGGAGATGACAATCCTTTCTCAGTTAGGCTGATATCTGACCGACCTCTTGATGCAGGTCCTCTGCATAGGAATAGAGATTCAGAGGTATCAGATTAGTTAGGTCAAAGAGTTGACTTAACGAGATCGAGATAACCAAAGTCCTATATCGCATGCTATCATGATATAGGCACGCATCCTCTGACCGAAGACATATGTGTTACTATATGTCTGAGTATGTACATTTGGCAGACCAATAGGTTGATAACCTAATCAAGGTCAATACACCGGCACGCTGGTGTGCATATAAGGGGCATATGAGTAATAAAATCTCTCAAAGGGATCATACAGGTTCACTATTGAACCGGAAGACATGAGCTCACTCATGAGATATTGGGAAGAATCAAATTCCGTGCGCACGGTCGTCTCGCTTTGGAAGCTTGACTAAATTTTTAGGTTTGATATATACTTTTGGAAAGTATATGATCAAGACCTAGGTATGATATATGTTTTTTTTGGAAAGTATATGATCGATACCAACTCCCAATGATAAAAATGAGAAACTTACTGATAAAACCCTAAAGTAGACAGTATAAAGTTGATTTAATACTTCGGGTTTATTCTGAGTCTTCCAGTATGCAGGATGTATAGGTATTGGGAATACCTGAGGGTGATGTGATCATAAACGATTGTATAACCATGACGCTTCCATTCCTAGGGAGTGATGAAACAGGTATGGATTTTAGTGACTCCTCTCGGTAGAGAAGTAATCTGATCTTAGTCCAAATATTGGACATTGATCTGAATATGATTCAGATTCAATGAGAAGATTAGATTTGCGGTCTTGATTTAATCAAGCATCTATGAGACGCCCGAGATCTAGATTTGAGATGTGATCTCAATATCCAAGTCACTATACATGGAACAATACAATCGCCCTGTCCTTATCTCTAAGTATTCGCGGAGAAAGCGCATTATCCTTGAAAGAGTTCATGGATAATTCTATCGTTGATATATGTATCCGAGCATTGAGAAAATGTATAATTAAATGTGATTTAATTATCACTAATAATATGAATTTGATTCATATTATAAGGAGAGCTATCTCAGATAATTTAATGAGATTTAATTATCAAAGATATAAATAATGTGAATGTGATTCATATTATTTGGGCACATGAGAATAGAGATCCAAGATGATTAAATGTGATTTAATTATCATGGATATGAATAATGTGGATAGCAATGTCCATATTAGTCATATATATATTATAAATGTGATTTATAATATATAAGAGAGAGATGATTGTAATTTACATTTGTTAATTAAATGTTAATGTGAATTGGATTCACATTGAACATTAAATTGAAAATGTAATTTACATTTTATTTTGGGTTGTGAATATGATTCACAAATTTTCAATGGCAAGATTGCAATGTCTACAAAAAAATTGTGAATTATTTTTGTAGAATAATTTGCAACAAAAATTGTTGCAAATATTGGAGATTACATGGAAGATAAAATAGCCACCTTCCTAAAGGAGGAGGGTGGACGGCCACCACTCCTATTAGGAAAGGGTGGCCGTCCCCCCTCTCTACATGGAAGGAGGCATTCTCTCTTCCAATATCTCCATGTATTGTTGATTTAATTTTGCGATTAAATTGTGTTGATTTATCAACATATATTTAATCTAAATTAAATTAATTGTTGTTGGTTTTTACCAACACAAATCTTGGCCATTAAAAGAAACACAATCAATGAGAGCCATTGGATTTGTGTTGTCCATGGATTGAGATCCATGAATCCCAAAATATTATAAAAGGAGAGGCACCCCTTTGCTCTTCTTTACACAAAGATAACATAAGTCTCTCTCTCTCTCTCTCTCTCTCTCTCTCTCTTTCTCTCTACACATCTACTCTCTCTCCCTCTCATGGCCGTCCACCATGGATGCCCTAGAGAGCTTCTCCATTGCTGCAGCGTCGCCATTATGCTGCCCGATCGTGTTCTCGTGGATCTCTGTGTCCTTCGGTGTGCCTCGCTCGTGAAGAAGATGTCGGATCTCGTGTGTCGAGATCAGGAGATCTGCCGCTTGGATCATCAACATGGATTGCGAGAAGCACGTGATTCATCCCCGCACTCGCAAGCGTCTCCTCCGTCGGATCGGACTTGAGACAGGAGGTCTCTTCATTTAGAGATTCGATCGCAACCTCGCTTCAAAAGGTAATCCTATTACTTGTTTGTGGTTTAGACGAAACGATCCGAGAAGTGTTCTTGGATCATGTGGTTTCGTCGTATGATTTTTTTTTCCGTTGCATCGAGCAACTAGTGCGACTAGTCGCTCCTCGTCAATTCGATACTACGCTCACGCTTCCGTGATGTGCTTGAGGATTATACCATATCCTTCAAGTGGTATCTGAGCCTTAGGTTGAAGGTTTTAGATACGATCCATAAAATCGAAGGCGACTTGGGTTCGATAGGGTTGCGAAAGTTTTATCGCATTTCATTTTTCGCATCTCTGTTTAGTGTAAATTTTCGACCCTGTTTAAATTGTTTAAACACTATAATAACACTTAGATTTTGTTCCCCATTAAATAAAGAAATCATAGGATCTAAGTTTACGTAATTTTGATTCTGTTTGCTCTAGATATTAGGAGTTAATTACTGTTTATAGACGCCTCGAAATACGTGCAAATCAATAGGTTCTGTTTTAAATCAAGTTAGAAAAATATGGAAACTTATTTTGCTCAATTTGGATCTAAATTGATTGAGATATGCTAATTTTAGTAAGTAGGGGTCACTGCTGAAATTACTTTCCTAATCAAGAACCATGTGATTGTCAATTAGAGAAATTAATTGTTAATTTCATGAAATAATAATGGAAAATATTTGAGAAATATTTAATGATGATTATTTCCTTAATTGACTTGGCCTCAACCAATAATTGATTAAATTTGATCTAGATCAAAATTAGAAACACAATCATCAAACTCCTTGCTTGAATAGGATTGGGAATTTGTCTAGCAAATTTCCTTATAATCAAAAATGTTTTGATTATTACTATATGGTATAATTTTGATTGAAGAAGCGATGATCATCTCAAGTACAAAGTGATTGACTCGGCATTATTTTTTCCCGAGGCGGATATGGTGTCTAGTCGGGGATCGCTGGGGTAGCGGGTTGCAACGTATGTGGTCTGTCCCACTCCCGCCGGTACTGCCATGACAGCGGGCAGGGAACGAATGATGTCTGAGAGATCATGATGTATTTTTCTAATTATTAAAATTCGAATTAATACGTATTTTGAGATAATACCATATATTCAAGTAAAATCAAGTTTGTTGATTGAATTGGATTGAAAATTAATTTAATATGATTAAGTTAATTATATCCAATTAAGAACACTCTATTATGAATAGTGTTGTTATTTCCCTTGGAAGAATTAATCGTAATGAATATGATTCATAATGATTAGTTAGAATTTGAATATGATATGGAGGATCACATAAGTGACATCCATGGTCTCCCGTCAAGGCGAAGGGTTCCGTCGCAAGATATTATATGTAGGAGACGCATGTCCGTAGTGATAGCTCCTGCATATGATCCATTTGGATCGGGCTCGTCGCTTCTCGAAAGAGTAAGGACGTATGCGTAGTGATCCCAATACCGGGTCCTCATATTATTGGGGTGATATTGGATTGCGCATAGCGAGTTGTATTCCTATTGACGGTTGGTTCAATTAATGACGAGTCAACATCACCTTAGGGGTGGTGGGCCCGGGTATTAAAGACCGAATTGGGAGATGCAAGTTGGACTTGCAAGGCAGAATGTGTTCCAGCTTCTTTTTATCCGAGTTACATGTTCTCATATTATTGGGATGTAACAAAGATAAGGAAGGAGATCCCAGATCTTGCTTGAGATATAATGGTAAGTATATCTCTTACATTGAAAGTGATTAATGGAATGAACTTTCATTGTTGACATGACAAGACAACTTTGATATAAAAATTCCTAAATCAAAGAAAATTATATATTTATATATGTCTATGCAAATTTCTTATTTCAGATATTCCTTCTTTAATCCCACTCAATGTTATACTCAATAATAAGCAGTAGAATATCATGGATTGGACCTATGATCCAGATATTGTACTTGCAATTGGACACATAATGTATGTGGTTGCAATGTGCAAGTTTCCTCATAATAATGAGGAATGATAATTAAATAGACATAAGGACTGAAACCCTAGGGTTTGTATGTCTCTATAAGTCTTGATCTTATCGAATGTACTTTTGAAGTGATATGTCGATAATGATGGTAATTATCAAATAATCCTTATAAAATCTAAGAAGATGTTCTGGCATACATATGTGCTCTCCACATATAATCATGAATGACATGGTTCTCTGCATTATGCAGAATGGTGGCTCTATAGGAGATGATGTATTCAAATTGTTTGAGTACCTACCTGAACCTAAGTTTTAAGAGTTTAAATGGATGTAGATACGATGAATGTCATCATTCTACTATCTATACTCTAGTCATTCATGAAGCTTCAGAATATTCATACTGTATGAATTGAATGAAGCATGTATAAATGTTGAAATACTCTTATATTGAAATTTATGATTTTAACATAAGAGATCCTTTGTCTTGAGCAATGGTTGCTTATATATAAAGGGAGCGCAATGGAAGCATGGGTTGGACCCAAGTAAGAAGTAGAGTCAATGAGATTGAATGTACTTCTGTGACTTCCATATGACATCCAAAGTGTTGGATGTATGCCAATACTGTAATAAGTTGATGTGTTGATAGTATGACTATCAAATCTATCTAAAATCCTTAGAGAAGGAATCAGATAGTACATCAGATTAATCTACATATAATCATTGATATTGACTTACTTATTTGATAAGATAAAGTCTAATAGTTGTATCTCAATCTTCTAATGACACTTGCAATTGGTTGCATCTGTACTAGAATATTAGAAATTTGATCTTAAGGTTTAATGGTCATCCATGTTGGAAGTGATGCAATTGTTGCAACAATTTCCATTGGATCAATAGACTTCATATTTTCAGTGGGAGCCCTTAGTCTTAGAGAATGTCTCTATGATCTAGATATTAGAATACACTCATTGTTTATTTCTAAATATTGGGAATAAATATGAAATCTGGAATAGACCTATCATAAAGGGTTATGATGGGGATATTTCAGATAGTAATATAACATCTAGTGGATCCACTAAATTAGAAAATTAATGAATGGTTCATTAAGATTTCTAATACTGAAAATTAAACCTTTAAAGATCAATAGGAGGATAAAGATCATTTGACAATGATCTGGCATCATGTTTTGGACATATGTCTGTTGATGAGATCAATGGACAAGTAAGAGATGAAACTTTAGAATGTCTAAAATTTCAAAACTTGAATACTTATGAATATTGTATTCAAAGTGAAAATATCCAATACACCCTTCTTTGGGAAAGGTGTAAGATGTCAAGGTATTCAGGATCTCATACATATTGATGTATGTGAATCATCTATATCATAGTAAACATTATGTATATGTGATATCTATTGATGATAATGTATGATATGAGATTTCTTTTTCCTTCACCATAGAAAGCTTTGAAATGTTCAAAGATTTCACATTTTTTGGTTTAGAACCAAAGTTTGAAGGAAGATGAAATGAATTTGATCTAACCAAGGTAGCTTGTACCTATTAGATGAATTCAAGGAATACCTTATGGAGATGTGAATATCATTCCTATCTCACCACTCCTAATGAACCTTAACTCAATAGAGTTGTAGGGAGATACAATTGATCATGTGTGACATGATTTGATCAATGATTAATCTTAGCATAATTATCTCTTAGTTTCCAGGTATATGTATATGTGGTAGAGACTACATTATATACTTAATAAGGTTCCATGCATGTAAGCTGGAATCTAGCACTAGAGAGTGCTACTTCATTAGGAAAATAAAGGATGGTATTGGATACCTACTTTATGACCTTGAGATTCTTAAAGGATCTCATCTCTGAGAATGTGATTCCTAGAGGATAACTCTCTTAAGAATCAAGATGAAAATGAAGTAAAGGAACTCATTTAATCCTGAGAAGATAATGAGGCTCCTGAGATCGGAAACTAAATAGACAATTATAGATGAAACACTAATGCTTCTTCAAATAAGTTTGAGGATGTATTCCATGTGTCAGTTAAGTCTGAAAATGATCGGACTTCATGTGATGAAGCTCCTGAGGATCATGACATGGAAAGATGGATGTTAGCAATAAAAGTCTAATGTAGACTTCATATACAAGTGTTGTATATGGGCCCTCGAGGATCCACCTATATGGGTAAGACCCATTAAGGTGTAAATGGATCTTCAAGAGAAAGAGGGAACCTGATGAGAAGGTAGAGACCTTCAAAGCACGGTTCGTAGCCATAAGCTACACACCAAAGAGAAGACATCACTTGCGATGAGACTTGCTCTCCAGTGACCTTGCATTAACCCATCAGAATATTGCTAACTATAGCTACACATCTTGACTATGACATCTTCATGATGTGAGTCAAGATTGCATTCCTCTATGAATACCTCTCTGAGGATAATCATATGAAGTAGCCCGAGGGCTTCATGGTTGAGGAAAGCAAGGTGTGCAAGCTAAAGAACTCCATCTTTGGACTCAAATAAGCTTTTTGTAGTTGGAACATAAGATTTGATGAAATTATAAATGTTATGATTTCAGATAAAATCTTGATGAACCATGTAAAGCTTAATGGGAGTGCCATTGTGTTCATCGTGCTAAATGTAGACATTATTCTAATCATTTAGAATGATATAAGAATAATAATAAGTGTTTTATAATTTGGTTGTTCCATACCTTGAGATACGATCTCAAGGATACCTCTGAGATCTTAATCCTGAATTCATTCAGAAGCAAAGAGAAGAGGGTATTGGGACTGTCGCATTAGTAGTACACCTTGGACTTATTTTTGGAAAATTACAAGAAAAGCTTCCTTCCCTTAAGATGTGGTAGTGACCTATCTAAAGGGATAGCACCTCAAAGAGTTGAGGAAGTGAATGCTAGAACTGCTTGCACTTGTGCATCAGTTACGAGAAGCTGAAGTGTGTGCTAGAACGTGTACAAAAGCCATATGTCTGCCATGCAGTGGGAGTAGTAAACTGTTACTAATCCTACTCTGGAGATAAAACACTTGGATGCAGTAATAACAATATCTTAAAAGATGATAAAACTTAGACATAATTGATCTCAAAGTCTTATCTTCAAAAGTTTAAGACCTTGTAGATGGTGATCTATAAGGGTCTTAAATGTAGATACCTTAGGAGATAGAGATCTCTAGGAATAAAAGTATTCTGATAAGGATTATGGGCATACTGGTTATAATAATTAATCGAGCTATAGTGTCCAAGGACACTATAACAAAAATTAAGTATTGGTTGCATAAGATGCAAACATTCACATTGGATGTGAGCACTATTACTAGGGGATATGCAAGTGCCGTAAAAGGATTTTGGTATAGTCTCTTTGGGAACAGAGTGACTGATCAACTTACCTAGCTATTTTCTAAATATCCTATGATTGTGACATGAGTGTGGGTTTAAATGATTAGCCATTAATGGCTCTTTGGGCTAGTGGGAGATTGTTGGAAATGCGAGCCCACGGCGAGCCATTATGCAATAAATGTTATTGCAAATATCATTCCCTCATCTGAAATGAAGAATAAATAATTTTCATAATAGGTCCCTTAGTACAATTAGGGTTGTGTACCGTTCCCATCTTGATGATCATACATATGTTGATTCAATTATTGAATCATAGAGGCTGGTGCTTAGATGAATATCTAATGAGTTAGATTGAGGACTCATCAAGCACCGTCAAATAATTATTAAGAGATGATCTCCAGCCTGAGTAGGAGATGGCAATCCTTTTTCAGTTAGGCTGATATCTGATCGACCTCTTGATGCAGGTCCTCTGCATAAGAATAGAGATTCGGAGGTGTCAGATTAGTTAGGTCAAAGAGTTGACTTAACGAGATCGAGATAACCAAAGTCCTATATCGTATGCTGTCATGATATAGGCAAGCATCCTCTGACCGGAGACAGATGTGTTACTATATGTATGAGTATGTACATTTGGCAGACCAATAGGGTTATGACCTAATCAAGGTCTATACATCGGTGCGCTGGTGTGCATATAAGGGTCATATGAGTAATACGATCTCTCAAAGGGATCATACATGTTCAGCATTGAAACCGAAGACATGAGCTCACTCATGAGATATTGGGAAGAATCAAATTCCATGCGCACGGTCGTCTCGCTTTGGAAGCTTGACTGAATTTGTAGGTTTGATATATACTTTTGGAAAGTATATGATCAAGACCTAGGTATGATATATGTTGTTTTTTGGAAAGTATATGATCGATACCAACTCCCAATGATCAAAATGAGAAACTTACTAATAAAACCCTGAAGTAGACAGTATAAAGTTGATCTAATACTTCGGGTTTATTCTGAATCTTCTAGTATGCAGGATGTACAGGTATTGGGAATACCTGAGGGTGATGTGATCATAAACGATTGTATAACCATGACGCTTCCATTCCTAGGGAGTGATGAAACAAGTCTGGATTTTAGTGACACCTCTCGGTAGAGAAGTAGTCTGATCTTAGTCCAAATATTGGACATTGATCTGAATGTGATTCATATTCAATGAGAAGATTAGATTTGCGGTCTTGATTTAATCAAGCATCTATGGGAGGCCCGAGATCTGGATTTGAGATGTGATCTCAATATCGAAGTCACTATACGTGGAACAATACAATCGCCCTGTCCTTATCTCCAAGTATTCGCGGAGAAAGCGCATTATCCTTGAAAGAGTTCATGGATAATTCTATCGTTGATATATGTATCCGAGCATTGAGAAAATGGATAATTAAATGTGATTTAATTATCATGAATGATATGAATTTGATTCATATTATAAGGAGAGCTATCTCAGATAATTAAATGAGATTTGATTATCAAAGATATAAATAATGTGAATGCGATTCATATTATTTGGGCACATGAGAATAGAGATCCAAGATGATTAAATGTGATTTAATTACCATGGACATGAATAATGTGTATAGCAATGTCCATATTAGTCATATATATTATAAATGTGATTTATAATATATAAGAGAGAGATGATTGTAATTTACATTTGTTAATTAAACATTAATGTGAATTGGATTCACATTGAACATTAAATTGAAAATGTAATTTACATTTTATTTTAAGTTGTGAATTTGATTCACAAATTTTCAATGCATGATTGCAATGCCTACAAAATAATTGTGAATTATTTTTATAGAATAATTTGCAACAAAAATTGTTGCAAATAATGGAGATTACATGGAAGATAAAATAGCCACCTTCCTAAAGGAGGAGGGTGGACGGCCACCACTCCTATTAGGAAAGGGTGCCGTCCCCCCTCTCCACATGGAAGGAGGCATTCTCTCTTCAAATATCTCCATGTATTGTTGATTTAATTTGTGATTAAATTGTGTTGATTTATCAACATATATTTAATCTAAATTAAATTAATTGTTGTTGGTTTTTACCAACACAAATCTTGGCCATTAAAAGAAACACAATCAATGAAGCCATTGGATTTGTGTTGTCCATGGATTGAGATCCTTGAATCCCAAAATATTATAAAAGGAGAGGCACAAAGAGAACATAAGTCTCTCTCTCTCTTTCTCTCTACACATCTACTCTCTCTCCCTCTCATGGCCGTCCACCATGGATGCCCTAGAGAGCTTCTCCATTGCCGCAGCGTCGTCGTTATGCTGCCCGATCATCTGCTCGTGGATCTCCATCTCCTTCGGTGTGCCTCGCTCGTGAAGAAGACGTCGGATCTCGTGTGTCGAGATCAGGAGATCCGCCGCTTGGATCATCAATATGGATTGTGAGAAGCACGTGATTCATCCCCGCGCTCGCAAGCGTCTCCTCCGTCGGATCGGACTTGAGACAGGAGGTCTCTTCATTTAGAGACTCGATCGCAACCACGCTTCAAGAGGTAATCCTATTACTTGTTTGTGGTTTAGATGAAATGATCCGAGAAGTGTTCTTGGATCATGTGGTTTCGTCGTATGAATTTTTTTTCCGCTGCATCGAGCAACTAGCGCGACTAGTCGCTCTTCATCGTATTCGATACGACGCTCACGCTTCCATGATGTGCTTGAGGATTATACCATATCCTTCAGCATTTACATAAGGACTTTTTACTCTTGAGCCAGAAGATTATCCCTCTTTTGAAGCTTTATTGCAACCCACACTCTTCTGTCATTCGACTTCATTATAACTGGACCAGGTTGAGGTGCACTTCCCTCCCAAGATGAGGATGAATGTTTCCACCTGTGTATGTCTCAAACTGGCAAGTCCAACCTCCTCACCACTCCAACTGAGTTGAGCCAGGTGAAAGGTGCAAGTGTCCAAGTTAGGTCACGACCGACAAGAGTCATGCGTGTGTCTCGAAAAGTTCTAGTTAATCAGTTGAGGTGACTTGAACCCGTCCCTGAGTCTCAAAGAATTAAGTCCTATTGGACCTGAAGTACCTTAAACCTAGTTCCCATAAGGTTCCAGTGCAGTTAGGTACAGTAAGGTCCAACTAAGCTCCAATCTTTGACTTTATTGGACTAGTTCAATCATCAAGCTCAATCAAAGAATATGAATGTTATGCAAATGCTATGTACAATGATGCAGAAAATGATGCAATTTTTCAAAGAATTTTAAAATCAAAGATTTTTTACAAGAAGAATTTTGGAAGATAAAAAGAATTTTGGCACACAAAGTATAAAATATTTACAACTATTTACATGGGTATGCATTTTTATTTACAAGAGTTTGAGAATAGAATTCATAGGTACGCAAAAGGTGATTTAATTAGATATTTATGTACAATTGGTAAAGAATTTTATGTTTATTTATATACACAATTTGTTCATATTTTAATGATACATTCATTCCTCGAATTTATTTGAAAATAATTTTTGCAAGCTATAATACACAATAATTTTTGCAAATATTTACAAACATTTGAAAGCCATTTTGCTAAGATTTTTCAAACAATATATATACATTTTTCAAAATATTTTTACATAACATTTAAAAATCACTTGCAAATAGGTTTTCAAATCCTTTATTTCATACAAATAAAAGAATTTTTCAATCAAAATATTTTTACAAAGGTTTAAAATATTTCACAAAAACTTTTCCAAATGGGTCACACCATTTTTCAAAAATATTTTTAACCTGATTTATTAATCCGTATATACAAAAAGAATGGGTACATATCTTTGCATGGATATATATTTTATATATAAAAGGGTTTTTGTTCCTAAAGGATTTACAAGGGGTTATTGCTTACTTTTATTCATTTATAAAGACTTTTTAGTATAGTGTGTGCATTCCTCAAACTCATTTGAAAATCATTTTTCAATAACTTTAAAAACTATAGTCCAACATAATTTTCTCAAATGGTTTTTTTACAAACACATATTAGAAAATCATTTTGCAAAGATTTTTCAAACAGTATATATAGATTTTTAAAATATTTTTGCAACCATTTTTCCAACCATTTGCAAATTGCTTTTCAAACATTTTTATTTCACACAAAGAAAATAAATTTTCTCAAAAAAAAATATTTACAAAGATTGAACACTTTTTACAAAATATTTTCCAAACAGCTTTCAAAAGATTTTTTAAAAAGTGTTTCAAACTATTTTTCAAACATTTTGCAAAAGCATTTTTGCCTGATGTATTAATCGAAATGTACAAAAAGAGCCTGAGGAGCAACAAACATCATTTTATTAGAAGATTGTGATGAATTTAACATTATAGCCATATGTATTATTCAAAGTATAAAAGTACGAGTTATGACTTAAAGTATATACATAGTATATACGACCCCCCTATACTTAGCTTGAGCTATGTCCTCATAGATCAAAGAGAAAAAGAGAAGACATAACTCAGACTGAGCATAGAAAAGTCTAAAGAATTAAGGAATGAGGAAATGATTAACTGAACGGGAAGTTGACTACCCCCTTATATTTAGGATAAAGTAATCCTAAGTATAGGGGACTTTACACAAGGCCAGGAGGGTCAAGGGTAAGAATGAACAGATCGTACTCTAACTGTCCCCCTATACTTAGGGTAAGATATCCCTAAGTATAAAGGCGGAGACAATAGAGTAGTAAAAGAATGAAAGGACTTGGGGTGCGCACCCCCCATACTTAGGATAAAGTGCGTCCTAAGTATAGAAGACTAACAACAAGGGGCGACACCTTTTTGGTAGAAAAAGAAAAATAAAAGGAAAAGAAGAAAAGAAGAAAAGAGATCAGAGGAAACGTTTTTGAGGTGCATTGTCCAAATCTTTTGATGCTGCATGTGTTGTGGATGCATCTTCAGAGCGCAGTACCTGGATTGAGTCAACAACAACCAAGAAAGTATCGTGCTCAAGGTAAGGCTTCAGTAACTGATCGTTGAGGACGAATGGCGGTGCGTCAGGAGACAATTCTGATATGGCAATACTTCCATTGTCACACACTTCATGAACTTGGAATGACCCTGTCCATTTACTTTTAATTTGCCCGGGAATATCTTTAACTTTGCATCAAATAACCAACTTTCTGCCCAGCTCCGAAGGTCTTTCGTCTGATATGCCGGTCATGCCAGCATTTTACCTTCTCCTTGTACATCAATGTGTTATTGTATTCATAGTCTCAGAATTCCAGGAGTCTGTTCAGATCATCTTTCCTTTTCTGACCACTTTTCTGTGAGTCCAAATTGCACATATTGATTGCCCACAAAGATTTGTGAATTAATTCTACGGGTAGATGGCATGGTTTCCCATACACAAGACGATAGGGCGACATACCCAAGGGGGACTATTAGGTGATTCTATATGCCCAGAGGACAGAGTCCAAGACTTGGGACCAATTCTTTCTGTCCGGCCTTACAAGTTTCTGAAAGATCATCTTGATTTCTCTGTTCGATAATTCTGCCATGCCATTGGTCTGGGGATGATAAGGAGACGCAACTCGATGGTCGATGTCGCATTCCTTCGTTAATTTCTTGACTTCTTTATTTATGAAGTGGCTACCCCCATCTGATATCATGACCTTTGGAATCCCGAACCGCGAAATGATATTCTCTCTTAGGAATCGGCACACTGTCCAGCTGTCTGCGGTTCGAGTGGCGATAGCTTCAACCCAGCGACTCATATAGTTGACGGCAAGAAGGATGTGCTCATATCCCTGACTGTTAGGGAAAGGTCCCATTAAATCGATGCCCCAAGCATCGAAGACATCTACAATCTGAATGATCTTCATGGGCATTGAGTCTTTCGATGTGAGGGTGCCTTTCAATCTCTGACAGTCAGTGCATCGTTTGACGAAGGCTGCTGCATCCTTGAATAGTGTGGGCTACCAGAAGCCACACTAAAGTACTTTTTCTATTGTCCTGTCTCCAGAGTGGTGTCCACCAGATTCGGGCGAGTGACAATGCTCGAGGACACTATGATGCTCCTCCTGAGGAATGCACCTACCCCGAATACAATCTACACCTTCCCTGAATAAGAGAGGATCTTCCCATTGGTAGAAATGGATTGTCGATAAGAATTTTTCCTTCTGAATCTTCGTCCAATCCGACAGTACTACCCACGAAATGAGGTAGTTGACAATATCAGCATACCAAGGGATTGAATCCACAACCAAAATCGACTCGTCAGAAAAGGTTTCTGAGATGGGTGCACTGTTTAGTGGAGGCTCTTGCTGCTCAATTCTGGTGAGATGATCTGCTACCACATTCTGAACTCCAAGCTTGTCCTTTATTTCCAAATCAAATTCCTGGAGGAGAAGGATCCATCTGATCAGTCTGGGCTTAGCATCCTTCTTCTGCTGTAATTATCTGATAGTAGAGTGGTATGTAAAGATGGTAACTTTCGATCCAAGCAAATAGGATCTGAACTTTTCCAGGTCGAATACCACAGCCAGCAACTCTTTCTTTGTCACAATGTAATTTCATTGAGCTTCATCAATTTTTTGCTGGCATAATGAATGGCATAGGGGACCTTGTCTTTTCTATATCTTAAAACAACCCTAACTGCAAAGTCTGACGCATCCGTCATGTTTTGCTGGGATAATGAATGGCACAGGATGTCGGTACTCGAATGTTGGACATGCAAGCCCACAACGAGCCATTATGCAATAAATGTTATTGCAAATATCATTACTTGATCTAAAATGAAGAATAACTAATTTTCATAATAGGTCCCTTAGTACAATTAGGGTTATGTACCATGGCCATCTTAATAATCATACAGTTGTTGATTCAATAATTGAATCATAGAGGCTTGTGCTTGGATGAATATCTAAAGAGTTAGATTGAGGACTTATTAAGTACCGTCAAATGATTGTTAAGAGATGATCTCCAGCCTGAGTAGGAGATGGCAATCCTTTCTCACATAGGCTGATATATGTCTGACCTCTTGATGCAGGTCCTCTACATAGGAATAGAGATTTGGAGGTGTCAGATTAGTTAGGTCAGAGAGTTGACTTAACGAGATCGAGATAACCAAAGGCCTATGTCGTATGCTGTCACGATATAGGCACGCATCCTCTAACCGGAGATAGATGTGTTACTATATGTCTGAGTATGCACATTTGGTAGACCAATAGGTTGATGACCCAACCAAGGTCTATACACCGGCGCGCTGGTGTGCATGCAAGGGCATATGAGTAATATGATCCCTCAAAGGGATCATACAGGTTCATTACTGAACCGGAAGACATGAGCTCACTCATGAGATATTGGGAAGAATAAAATTCTGTGCACAGTCATCTCACTTTGGAAGCTTGACTGAATTTGTAGGTTTGATATATACTTTTGGAAAATATATGATCAAGACCTGGGTATGATATATGCTTTTGGAAAGTATACGATCGATACCAACTCCCAATGATAAAATGAGAAAGCTTACTAATAAAATCCTGAAGTAGACAGTATAAAGTTGATCTAAAACTTTGGATTTATTATGAGTCTTCCAGTATGCAGGATGTACAGGTATTGGGAATACCTTAGGGTGATGTGATCATAAATGATTGTATAACCATGACGCTTCCATTCCTAGGGAGTGATGAAACAGGCCTGGATTTTAGTGACTCCTCTCAATAGAGAAGTAATCTGATCTTGGTCCAAATCTTGTACATTGATCTGAATGTGATTTAGATGCAATGAGAAGATTAGATTTCAGGTCTTGATTTAATCAAGCATTTATGGGAGGCCTGAGATCTGGATTTGAGATGTGATCTCAATATCCAAGTTACTATACGTGGAACAATACAATCACCCTGTCCTTATCACCAAGTATCTGCGGAGAAAGCGCATTATCCTTGAAAGAGTTCATGGATAATTTCATTATTGATATGTGTATCCGAGCATTGAGAAAATTGATAACTAAATGTGATTTAATTATCATGGATAATATGAATTTGATTCATATTATAAGGAGAGTTATCTGAGATAATTAAATGTGATTTAATTATCAAAGATGTGAATAAATGTGAATGTGATTCATATTATTTTGACATATGAGAATAAAGATCAAGATGATTAAATACAATTTAATTATCATGGATATGAATAATATGAATAGCACTATCCATATTAATCATATATATTATGAATGTGATTTATAATATATAAGAGAGAGATATTTGTGATTTATATTTGTTGATTAATTATTATTGTGAATTAGATTCACATTGGATGATTAATTAAAAGATAATTTACATTTTGTTTTGGGTTGTGAATAAGATTCATATAAATTTCAATGCATGATTGATATTTTCCATAAGATAATTTGGAATTATTTTTGGTGAAAATATTGTCGACAAGAGATGATGATATATGTCATGAGATAATGAGATCTCATGATAATTAGAAGAGATGGACCAAGTCCACCAAAGAGAAGTGGACGGCTACAACTCTCCATGAGGAGAAGAGTAGCCGTCCCCTCTTTTGAGGAGATTGGTTTATTCTCTTCATTATCTTTTCTCTTATCAAAGATGATTTAATTTGAAATTAATTTTGTTGATTTATTAATGAAAATTAATTTAAATTAAATCATTAGTTGTTGTGTTTTTACAACAACATCTTAGACATTGAAAGAAACACAAATCAATCTAAACCATTGATTGTGTGTTTTCCATGGATTGTGATCCATGGACTCCCAAAACCCTATATAAGAAGAGGCACCCCTTGCTCTTCAGGATACACACGATAAACGAATGCTATCTCTCTCTCCCTCTCCCCCCCCCCCTCTCTCTCGCTTTTCTCTCTACACGCCCACTCTCTCTATCTCTCATGTGGCCGTCCACCATGGATGCCCTACAGAGATCCTCCATCGCCGTAGTGTCGTCGTTATGCTGCCCGATCGTTTGCTCGTGGATCTCCATCTACTTTGGCATGTCTTAATCGTGAGAAAGACATTGTATCTCGTTTTAACGAGATCAGGAGATTCATGGCATGGATCATCAACATGAATTGCGAGAAGCACGCGTCTCATCCACGTGCTCGCAAGCGTCTCCTCCGTCGGATCGGACTTGAGATATGAGGTCTCTTTGTTTAGAGACTCGATCACAACCACGCTTCAAGAGTTAATCCTATTGCTTGTTTGTGGTTTAGACAAAACGATCCGAGAAGTGTTCTTGTATCATGTGGTTTCGTCACATAGAAAATTTTAATTTCCGCTGCATCGAGCAACTAGTGTGACTAGTCGCTCCCGATCGCATTCGATGCAATCATCACGCTTGCGTGATGCGCTTGAGGATTCATTCCATATCCTTCAAATAGTATCAGATCCATGTTTATGGTGGTCTTGGATATGATACATGAACCTACGAAAATTTGGGCTCGTTTGGGTTCGTGTAGATTTTAGCATTTCAATTTTCGCATCCCTGTCTTGTGATAAAATTTCGGCCCTGTTTAAAATTTTTAAACACAGAATTTTAAATTGGATACTGTTCCCCATTTAATAAGTAAAATGTGGAATTTGAGTTTGCGTAATTTGGATTCCGTTAGCTCAAGATATGATCGTTTTATTGACCATATGTCCACTGTTTCGGTGATGGCGATTAGAGACGTAATTAAGATGTTAATTACGGTTTTAAAAACGCCTGAAAATGTGTGTTTATCCAATGGTTTCGTTTTGAAATCAAGTTATCAATCTCTGGAATTGATTTTGTTTAATTTGGATTTAAAATGAATGAGATATGCTATTTTTAGTTGGTGAGGGCCACTGCTGGAAATTGCATCATTATCCGAAACCTTGTGATTGTCGTTTAAGAAAAAATGCGAAATTAATAGTTAATTTCCTCGAATAATTGTGGATAATATTTGAGAAATATTATAATAATAATTATTCCTTTAAATGATATTGCCTCAACTAATGAATGATTAGATTAGATCTAGATCACCAATTGGTTGCTTAATACACTTTCAACAAACTTGTTACTTGAATAGGCTTTGGGAATTTGTCTAGAAAATTTCCTTATAATCAAAATGGTTTTGATTATTACTATATGGTATAATTTCGGTTGAAAAACCAATGATCATCTCAAGTACAAAGTGATTGACTCGGCATTGTTTTTTCCCTAGGCGGATATGGTGTCTAGTTGGGGAGCGTTGGGGTAGCAGGTTGCACCGTGTGTGGTCTGTCCCACTCCCACCGGTACTGGCCATGACAGAGGGTAGTGAACGAATGATGTCTGAGAGATCATGATGTATTTTATAATTATTAAAATTTGAATTAATACATACTTTGAGATAATACCATATATTCAAGCAAAATCAAGTTTGTTGATTGAATTGGATTAATAATTAATTTAATGTGATTAAGTTAATTATATCCAATTAAAAACACTCTATTATAAATAGATGTGTATTTCCCTTGGAAGGATTAATCATAATGAATATGATTCATAATGATTAATTAGAATTTGAATATGAGGTGGAGAATCACATAAGTGACATCCATGATCTCCCGTCAAGGCGAAGTGTTTCGTCGCTAGATATTGTATGTAGGAGACGCCTACCCGAAGTGACAACTCCTGCATACAATCCATTTGGATCGGGCTGTTCGCTTCTCGAAAGAGTAAGGCCGTATACGTGGTGACCCCAATATCGAGTCCTCATATTATTGGAGCGATATTGGATTGAGTATAGCGAGTATTAAGCACGTTGACGGTTGGTTCAATTAATGACGAGTCAACATCATCTTAGGGGTGGTGGGCCCGGGTGTTAAAGACCGAATTGGGAGATGTAAGTTGGACTTGCAAGGTGGAATGTGTTCCCGCTTCTTTTTATCGGAGTCGCAAGTTCTCATATTATTGGGATGTGACAACGATAAGGAAGGAGATCCCAGATCATGCTTGAGATATAAGGTAAGTATATCTCTTACATTGAAAGTGATTAAGGGAATGAACTTTCAGTGTTGACAAGGCAAGACAACTTTGATATAAAATTCCTAAATCAAAGTAAAATATGTATATATAATATATATACACTTGTGCAAATTTCTTATTTCAGATAATCCTTCATTAAACCCACTCAATTTTATACTCAATAATAACCAGTAAAATATCATGGATTGGACTCATGATCCAGATATTGTACTTGCAGTTGGACACATACTGTATGTGGTTGCAATGTGCAAGTTTCCCGAGGAATGATAATTAAATAGACAATAGATCTACAACCCTAGGGTTCGTATGTCTCTATAGTCTTGATCTTTCATCGAGTGTACTTTGGAAGTGACATGTCGATGGTGATCGTAATTGTCGAATAATCCTTATAAAATCTAAGAAGATATTCTGACATATATATGTGCTCTTGACATTTAATCATGAGTGACATGGTTCTCTGCATCAGGTAGAATGGTAGCTTTATAAGACATGATGTATTCAAAATGTTTGAATACCTACCTGAACCAAAGTTTTAAGAGTTTAGATGGATGTAGATACGATGAGTGTCATCATTCTACTGTCTATACTCTAGTCATTCATGAAGCTTCATAATATTCTTATTGTATGAATTTAATGAAGAATGTATAAATGTTGAAATGCTCTTACATTGAATTCTATTTGAATTCAAAATAAGAGATCCTTAATCTTAAGCAATGGTTGTTTTTAGATAAAGGGAGCACAGTGGAAGCATGGGTCAGACCCAAGATGAGAAGGATAGTCAAAGAGTTGACCGTACTTCTATGACTGCCATATGACATCCTAAGAGTTGGATGAATGCCAATACTGCAATAAGTTGGTGTGTTGATAGTATGACTATCAAATCTGTCTAGAATCCTTAGAGAAGGGCTCGGATAGAGCATCAGTATAATCTACATAAATCATTAATATTGACTTGCTTATTGAATAAGATAAAGTCTTATAATTGTATCTCAATCTTCTAACAACACTTGCAATGGGTTGCATATGTTTTAGAAGACTGGAGAATTTGATCTTCAGGTTTAATAGTCATCTACATGGATTTTGATGCAATTGTTGCAACAATCTCTATTGGATATACAGACTTCATTATTTCAGTGGGAGCCCTTAGTCTTGGAGAATGCCTTTATGACCTGGATATTAGAATACACTCATAGTTTATTTCCAAGAATTGGAAATAAACATAAATTCTGGAATAAACCTATCATAAAGAGTTATGATGGATATATTTCAGATAGTAATATGGCATCTAGTGGACTCTACCAAATTATAAAATTAATGAATGGTTCATTAAGATTTCTAATATTGAAATTAAACCTTTAAAAGATCAATGCGAGGATGAAGATCATTTAACAATGATCTGGCATCAAAACTTGGACATTTATCTGTTGATTTGATCAATAGAATGGTAAGAGATGAAACTTCAGAATGTCTAAAATTTCAAAAACTTACATACTTATGAATATTGTATTCAAAGTAAAATATCCAATACACCCTTCTTTGGGAAAGGTATTAAGATGTCAAGGTATTCAGGATCTCATACATATTGATGTATGTGGATCATCTATATCATAATAAACATTATGGATATGTGATATCTATTGATGAATATGTATGATATGAGATTTCTTCTCTTCACCTAAGAAAACTTTGAAATGTTCAAAGATTTCATAATTTTTATTTAGAACCAAATTTTGAAGAATGATGAAATGAATTTGATCTAACCTAGGTAGCTTGTACCTATTAGATAAATTCAAAGAATACCTTATGAAGATATGATTGTCATTTCTATCTCAATCCTCCTAACACACCTAAACTCAATAGAGTTGTAGGGAGATACAATTGGATCATGTGTGACATGATTTGATCAATGATGAATTTTAGCGTAATTTCCTCTTATTTTCTTGGTATATAAGTAGTAGAGACTACATTATATATCCTTAATAAGATTCCATCCAAGTAAGCTGGAATCGGGCACTAGAGAGTGCCACTTCATTAGGAAAATAAAGGATGGTATTAGATATCTACTTTATAACCCTGAGATTCTTAAAAGATCCCATCTCTGACAATGTGATTCTTAGAGGATTGAGACTCTTGAGAATCAAGATGAAAATGAAGTAAAGGAACTCATTTAATATTGAGATGATAATGAGGCTACTGAAATCGGAAACTAAAAGGACAACTAAAGATGAAGTACTAATACCTCTTCAAATGAGTTTGAGGATGTATTCCATGTATCAATTAAGTCTGATAATGATCGGACTTCATGTGATGAAGCTCCTGAGGATCATGACATGGAAAGATGGATGTTAGCAATAAAGGTCTAAGGTAGACTTCATATACAAGTGTTGTATATGGACTCTCGAGGATCCACATATAAGGGTTAGACCCATTAAGGTGTAAATAGATCTTCAAGAGAAAGAGGGAACCTGATGAGAAGGTAGAGACCTTCAAAGCTCGTTCCTAGCCATGAGCTACACACCGGAAGAGAAGACATTGCTTACGATGAGACTTGCTCTTCATTGACCATGCTTAAACCCATCAGAATATTGCTAACTATAGCTATACAACTTGACTATGACATCTTCTAGATGTGAATTAATACTGCATTCCTCTATGAATACCTCTCTGAGGATATTCACATGAAGTAGCCCCAGGGCTTCATGGTGAGGAAAGCAAGGTGTGCAAGTTGAATAACTCCATCTATGGACTCAAATAAGCTTCTTGTAGTTGGAACATAAGATTTTATGAAATTATAAATATTATGATTTCAGATAGAATCTTGATGAACCATGTGAAGCTTAGTGGGAGTGCCATTGTGTTCATCGTGCTAAATGTAGATAATATCCTAATCGTTTGGAATGATATAAGGATGATAATAAGTGTTTTATAGACTGGCTATTCTATATCTTGAAATATGATTTCAAGGATACCTCTTAGATATTAGTTATGAAGTTGTTCAAAAGCAAAGAGAAGAGGGTATTGTGACCGTCACATTTGTAGTACACCTTGGACATATTTCATTCATGAAAATTCCAAGAAAGGCTTCATTCCCTTAAGATTTGGTACCGACCCATCTAAAGGGATAACACCTCAAAGAGTTGAGGAAGTGAATGCTAGAACTGCTTGCACTTGTGCATCAATTACAAAAAGCTGAGTGTATACTAGATGTGTACAAAAGCCATATATCTGCCAAGCAGTGGGAGTAGTAAAGTGTTGCTAATCTTACAATGGAAATAAAACACTTGATTGCAGTAATAAAAAAATCTTCAAAGATGAAAGACTTAGAGATAATGATCCCAAAGTCTTATCTTCAAAAACTTAAGACGTTATAGATAGAGATCTAAAAGGTCTTAACTATGGATACTTTAGGAGATAAAGATCTCCAGGAATAAAGGTATTCTGATAAGGATTATAGAAATATTGGTTATAATAATGATTGAGCAATAGTGTTAAGGATACTATAACTGCTTTGACTAGATTGAGTATTGGTTGCATAAGATGCAACATTCACATTAGATGCGAGCACTGCTACTGGGGATATGCAAGTGCCGTAAAAGGGCTTGGCATAGTCTCGTGGGAACATAGTGACTGATCATTTTACCTAGATATTTTCTAAATAGCCTATGATTGTCACATGAGTGTGGGTTTAAATGATTAGCCCATTAATGTCTCTTTGGGAAAGTGGGAGATTGTTGGACATGCGAGCCCACGACGAGCCATTATGCAATAAATGTTATTGCAAATATCATTCACTGATCTGAAATGAGGAATAACTAATTTGCATAATAGGTCCCTGAGTACAATTAGAGTTATGTACCATGGCCATCTTAATAATCATATAGCTGTTGATTCAATAATTGAATCATAGAGGCTGGTGCTTGGATGAATATCTAAAGGGTTAGATTGAGGACTCATCAAGCACCATCAAATGATTGTTAAGAGATGATCTCCAGCCTGAGTAGGAGATGGCAATCCTTTCTCACATAGGCTGATATCTGACTGACCTCTTGATGCAGGTCCTATGCATAGGAATAGAGATTCAGAGGTGTCAGATTAGTTAGGTCAAAGAGTTGACTTAACGAGATCGAGATAACCAAAGTCCTATGTCGTATGCTGTCACGATATAGGCACGCATTCTCTGACCGGAGACAGTTGTGTTACTATATGTCTGAGTATGTACATTTGGCAGACCAATATGTTGATGACCTAACCAAGGTCTATACACCAACGTACTGGTGTGCATGCAAGGGCATATGAGTAATACTATCTTTCAAAGGGATCATACATGTTCATTACTGAACCGGAAGACATGAGCTCACTCATGAGATATTGGGAGGAATCAAATTCCGTGCACGGTTGTCTCGCTTTGGAAGCTTGACTGAATTTGTAGGTTTGATATATACTTTTGGAAACTATATGATCAAGACCTAGGTATGATATATGCTTTTGGAAAGTATATGATCGATACCAACTCCCAATGATCAAATGAGAAACTTACTGATAAAACCCTGAAGTAGAAAGTATAACGTTGATCTAAAACTTCAGGTTCATTATGAGTCTTCCAGTTTGGAGGATGTACTGGTATTGGGAATACGTTAGGATGATGTGATCATAAACGATTGTATAACCATGACGCTTCCAATCATAGGGAGTGATGAAACGGGTCTGGATTTTAGTGACTCCTCTCAGTAGAGAAGTAATCTGATCTTGGTCCAAATCTTGGACATTGATCTGAATGTGATTTAGATGCAATGAGAAGATTAGATTTGAGGTCTTGATTTAATCAAGCATCTATGGGAGGCCCGAGATCTGGATTTGAGATGTGATCTCAATATCCAAGTCACTATACGTGGAACAATACAATCGCCCTGTCCTTATCTCCAAGTATCTGCAGAGAAAGCGCATTATCCTTGAAAGAGTTCATGGATAATTTCATTATTGATATGTGTATCCGAGCATTGAGAAAATTGATAATTAAATGTGATTTAATTATCATGGATAATATGAATTTGATTCATATTATAAGAAGAGTTATCTGAGATAATTAAATGTGATTTAATTGTCAAAGATATGAATAATGTGAATGTGATTCATATTGTTTTGACACATGAGAATAAAGATCCAAGATAATTATATACGATTTAATTATCATGGATATGAATAATATGGATAACACTATCCATATTAATCATATATATTATGAATGTGATTTTATAATATATTAGAGAGAGATATTTGTGATTTATATTTGTTGATTAATTATTGATGTGAATTGGATTCACATTGGATGATTAATTAAAATATAATTTATATTTTGTTTTGGGTTGTGAATAAGATTCACATAATTTCAATGGCATGATTGATATTTTCCACAAGATAATTTGGAATTATTTTTTGGTGAAAATATTGTCGACAAGAGATGATGATATATGTCATGAGATAATGAGATCTCATGATAATTAGAAGAGATGGACCAAGTCCACCAAAGAGAAGTGGACGGCTACAACTCTCCATGAGGAGAAGAGTAGCCATCCCCTCTTTTGAGGAGATTGGTTTATTCTCTTCATTATCTTTTCTCTTATCAAAGATGGTTTAATTTGAAATTAATTTTGTTGATTTATCAATGAAAATTAATTTTAATTAAATCATTAGTTGTTGTGTTTTTACAACAACATCTTAGCCATTGAAAGAAACACAAATCAATCTCAACCATTGATTGTGTGTTGTCCATGGATTGGGATCCATGGACTCCCAAAACCCTATATAAGAAGAGGTACCCCTTGCTCTTCAGGATACACATGATAAATGAATGCTCTCTCTCTCTTTCTCTCTCTCTCTCTCTCTCTCTCTCTCTCTTTTCTCTCTACACGCCCACTCTCTTTATCTCTCATGTGTCCGTCCACCATGGATGCCCTACAGAGATCCTCCATCGCCGCAGCGTCGTCGTTATGCTACCGATCATTTGCTCATGGATCTCCGTCTACTTTGACATGCCTTGCTCGTGAAGAAGACGTCGTATCTCGTTTGTCGAGATCAGGAGATCCGTGGTTTGGATCATCAACATGGATTGCGAGAAGCACACGTTTCATCCACGCGCTCGCAAGCGTCTCCTCCGTCGGATTGGACTTGAGACAGGAGGTCTCTTTGCTTAGAGACTCGATCACAACCACGCTTCAAGAGGTAATCCTATTACTTGTTTGTGGTTTAGACGAAACGATCCGAGAAGTGTTCTTGTATCATGTGGTTTCATCACATAGAAAATTTTAATTTCCACTGAATCGAGCAACTAGTGCGACTAGTCGCTCCCGATCGCATTCGATGCGATCATCACGCTTCCGTGATGCGCTTGAGGATTCATCCCATATCCTTCACCGAGTAGATATCTCCTCTCCTCTTTCATTTCTAACCACGGTGAGCCCTGACTTCTTTGGAACTACGTGCAAGGGGCTCACCCATTTTGAGTCAGAGATGGGGTAAATGAAGCCTGTGTCACACCACTTCGTGATTTCTTTCATGACGACGTCCCAAAGATTTAGATTCAGTCTTATTTGGAATTCACAGGATGGCTTGGCATTTTCTTCCAGGTAAATGTGATGTGAACATAACACATGATTTATCCCACAGAGATCTGATACATGCCAACCAAGTGCCTTGTGGTTCTTTTCTAGAACCTCCAGACGTCGAGATTCTTGCACCAGAGTCAGCCTGCTATTGATGATGACCGGATACATGTTCTTCACTCTTAAGGACTGGAAGTGGCTTGACTTCTGGTTCTGATCTGGCCAACGTGTTAGTCACTTCAGAAACTGTACTGGTGGTAGGATGTGCTGCTTGAATTTTGGCAGAGCTACTGCCCTAAGTACTTTGTTGAGATTCTGATAATGTGATGAACAGTTCTACACTAGGCTCATCGTGTTCCTGCTAGAGTGAATCATTGGGGTCAAAAAGGCACATCAGCAAATTGGATTCTGTCTCCCAAGTATCATCGGAGCATGTGTCGACTGTGCTTTCCAAGTCCTCCTCTAGAGAGAGGATTTCTTGGGTCCATGGATCATCCAAAGATAGTGGTGTATCTATGATTTTTGTAATAAAGTCACAGTCTACTGCACGACTCTCATCAGTCGTGACTTTCGACTTGCTGATCATGTCTATAGTGATTCTCTTGCTACCCGAGCTGAAAGTGATCTTACCAAACCCATAATCAACCACGGCTTCTGAGGTGCGCAGGAATGACCGGCTAAGGATGATAGGGGTCTAGAGTAAGGGTGCGGGGGAGTCCATATCAAGGATTATAAAGTCAACCGGGAACTGCATTTCCTGCACCTTTCCCACAACGTCTTCCAAAAGACCTCTAGGTCGCTTGATGGATCGGTCATCGAAGTGAAGGATCATTCGTGTCTACTTGAGTGGACTTAGCCCAAATTCATGCAGTAGTGATGAGGGTAGAAGGTTGATGGAAGACCCGCTGTTAAGAAGAGTGCACTCGAAGACCTGATAAAAAATCTCACAACTGATAAGAGGTACCCCTTTGTCTTGCTTCTTCTGTGGGAGATTGCTGATGGTAGCTACAGTGGCCACGGTGAGAATGTGCTTCTCAACCTGTCGGTGTTTGTTCTTTCATGCTGGGTAACGCTTGCTTGTACATGCTTCTTTCAGACATTTCTTCATAGCTGGCATGTACTCCATGGCCTTCATCAGAGGAATCTCAACAGTCAATTTATTAATGATATCCACAACTCCAAGGTCAGATAATGCACCTTTTCTTTTTGCAAATTTTTTGTGTTTTTCTGTTGCACCAGGAAAAGGAATATGTACATTGCTGGAATCCAAATTAGAGTTCTTATTTACAATAAAACCATATTCCACAAAATGTTGTACATCTGGACTTCAAAAAGGACTTCAAGCTAGAAACTGAGATGCTGGTGCTGGTGGATGGACAAAAAGTGGGGCCTCCGCTCCGTCGGTTGGCGTGGGATTGGTTGCTGCTGGCGGATGCTCCAAGGCTGGCGCGGCTTCACTTCGGTGATGATATTCTTTTTGTTCTTTTTGTTTCTGCTGATTTTTTTATTCTTTTTGTTGAAGTGGATGGTGGTGAGTGGTAGCTGGAATGGCCCTTCTTTTTCCTCCTCACTTGTCCTTGTAGCTGGCACGATTGATGAAGAAGACGACGATTCACCTGAAGCTTTATTCTCGCCTTTGCTGGTCGCAGGTGCAGGCAAGGCCCTATCGCTCGTGAGAGTTACAACATTAGATAAAATAATAGTACAATCATCTGAATCTACAGGCATAGACGAGACATCACATTCTACATGCTCTTTTTGAAGCTGTTGGGGTTAGCTTCGACCTTCCTCGAGATGGTAGTTTTAGTGGCGGTCGGGTCATCCAAGTTCCTTGTCATGTCTGTTAGGCCTTTGATGAGCTGGGCCAAGCACTCCATGGTCGAGTTCAGGGGACTTGCCTCAGAAGAGTCAGCGTGCAGACCACGCTGTTGCTGTGGGTGTGGAAGCTGAGGCAACGACTGCTGGTGGTGATGCGGTGGTGGAGGAAGCTGAAATTGATTGTAGGTGGGAGGAGGATACTGCTGATACTGTTGAGGTGGGGCAACCACATACTGGTTGTATAGCGATGGCTGTCAGTACTGTGGCTGCTAGTAGTGCTGATTGTACCTCCATTGGTTAGCATATTGGGGAGGCTGGTGATATTGCGGCGACGGCTGCGAGGACTTCTCAAAATGACCACCCTGTGGTTGGTGGTACTTCCTGTTGGCTTGCTGTTGGATCTGTGGGTGTCCACAAGGATGAGCCAACTGCGCATCATTTCTCCATACCCCACTTACTTCTTGGATCAGGGGTGGTGGTGGGAATGATGGATCTGATGTCTGGAGGAAATTCGGCTGGTATACAACCATCTGCTGCTGCAGCTGGCCCTGGTCGGGTGTCTGCACGTAATATACGTGATGGACTACCGTTGGCTGCTGGCTCGGCTGAGGCTGATGTGGCGGTGATGGATCGTCCTTATTCTCAACTAGAGCATCTGGAGATGGTGTGATCGACTAGACAGAGTCGATGGTGCCCACCAGCAGTTCCAACTGCTTGGTGATCTGGTCCAGCTATAAAGATTTTGTGTCCTCTTCTCGATCACAACAAGCTTCTCAAGGTCCTGTGATCGCTTCTCAATGATATCAACCTTTGAGATATGACCCCGATGATGCTAATGTTGGAGCTCTCATCTCTCTCCACCTCACAAGACGCTGCCATGTGTACTTGCTTCTGGAGGATCCGGGGCTACTTCTGATATGCCTTGGATGAAGAGAGGGCGACCTCTACTTCGGCCATTTCCTAGAAGATCTGCCATACGACATCTTCATCCTTGTTGAAATGTGAGCCGCCACATGTTGCGTCAACGAGCCTTTGACTTTCTATATTTAGGCTCCCGAAGAAGTGTTGGACCAAACTGGTCCTCGGAATCTCATGGTGAGGGCACTTCTCCTGCAAATATGTAAATCTCTCCCATGCTTCATGAATGGATTCATGGTTTCTCTGAGAGAAATTGTTGACTCTGGCTCGCATCTAATTGAGCCTCCCGAGAGGATAGAACTTGTGTAAGAATGCAGACTTCAACTCCTCCCAAGTCATCACAACCCTTCCTAGATTGTTGACCCAGTAGAGGGCCTTGTCCTGTAGACTGAATGGGAATGTCATCATCTTTACTATGTCCAGAGGGACATTGGGGTAATGAGTAGTACACCAAATGCGTGAAAATTACTGCAGATGAATGTAGGGCTCTTCATTGGTATTCTCATGGAAAGAAGGGAGAAGAGCAAGAAACCGAGGCTTTAGCTCAAAGTGAGCATGCACCGGTGGTATGCAGATCCACTTGGTCATTTGGCTGTCTCTAGGGTTGTAGGTCTCTTTCAGCGTGGGTTTCAGCCTCCCTCGTTCAGGCTCTTCCTTGTCGTCATGGGGTCCACCACCTCTTTCTCCTTGTTTGCCTCCTCCTCCCTCGGGTCTGTTCATCACGTCATTCAGCATTTCCTGGAATGCAGTCTGTGCGAGGGCTTGCTCTATCAACTGCTGCTAGATAGCTTGGATAGATGCCAACAACTGTGCATTGACTTGATTCTTATCAGGCATCTGTCCTTGCTGTGGCTGACGGGGCTACTGACCCTTGCCCTTTCCTTGAGACGCCATCTCATGGACTGAATCTGAGGAGATGAATTCTGGATTGGAATCCATGGCTTGTCTTGCTTTTGTCTGCAATATGAGATAATCCCAATCAGACCACTTGCAATTGTATCACAGGTGCCATGATGAGTCTGGAATCAAGGTTAATTCTAGAGTGTTGTGAATGAAATAGGATATGGACTGTAATCGACTTACATTCAAAATGGCTTGGGTGGTCAAGAGAAGGGTAGAAGACAAGGAGTTTGGAGATCAGGTTCTCAGGAATCACCTCGAATTATTGGCGAGGTCGAGTCCATGGAATCAATGTGGGTGTCAGCGAGATCCTGACTAAACCATCCATGGATCGCTCTCACGAAGCAAGATAGGAGTAGATGTTGGAAGAAAAATACGGTGATCAACGAGGAATAAAATTGGAATGCAAAACAGTAGAAATGCTCTAACTGAGCGGGGGTCAAAGGGAGAAACATGTGACAAAATTTGCGCAAGTGCGTGGGACTTGATCTTTTTAGTTTAATCTAGATCCATACAAACACAATACAAAATTGGGTTCATCAACTCATGCCATGTGGAGCCATGAGGGTTCAACTACTTATTATCTTTTCAGTTTTAGAGTTGTTATTTCAAGCATGTCTTATAACAAGTCCTTAGCACGCTAACCCTATAGGAGAGAGACTACTGCCAAAAAAGTATCATGTACTTGTCCTCCTCCTTTGTAACCTATAGTCTGCACTTTTTGAGGTCCTTGTAATCCTTCTTAGATCCCTATTCAGCCAAAGAAATAGAGAGGAAGCCGAATAGGCAAAACTAATACTTCGATTCTCACTCGGAACTGAATCACCCATGAGCGTACAAGAACTACTCGGTCGCAAACCGATGAGACAAACACCTCCGTGAAGGTGTGGCCTATGCTCAGTACTTCAAACCATGTCGATGTTCCACACAAGGTAGGAACACCATCGTTGACAATACCCTACTCGGTCACGTACGATAGAAGCGCCAATACTTCGAAAATCCAGGTGATATACAAGGCAGTTACAGACTGGGATTTGGGCTCTATTCCTTATGGGACATGCCTCGCTCATGGGAGGGGTTTTGGTCCTTTTCGAAGGTACCTGAAAATAATGAGGGCTTTATGAACCCAGCACAATGATAGTCCATTACGGATTTTGATTAAGATCAAAGTCTATTTAGCAGTCCCCTTGTTTTAATTTGTAGGTTTTCACTATTTTGAGTCTGTTTTCATACAAGTACCTAACTTTGTTGTAGATTTTCATTTAAGTCCTAGGTGCTCAAAATCAGCGGGAGATAGCGGAAAAGATGTGCAAGTCAATTCAATGATGGAAATCTCGCCATTGAACCTAATGATGCATGCTGAGTTAAAAGACTTACAATGCATCCCATCTTTCTCCATGCGGTATGCAAAAAAAATTTGTATACTTATCTACATGGCGGTGTGCAATTGACAAAATCGCCCTAAAAAGTAGTTGTGATTAATCGTGAAGAACCAATTGCTAGTTATTCAAAAATGAGACCAAGGTCCGGTCTCTGATGTCGATCGACGCCTGCCACAAAGGGCCCTGCACGCACTGTATACGACCTCTAGCAGAATGCGATCTCAGATCTGAATTACTAACATTATTAATTTGACTAGATCCGTACGTAATATACTATAGGAACATGCATTCTTATTAGGGTGTGGACCTAGTTACTGAGTCAACCAACCTAAATCTAGGGGCTTCATGCACACAAAACAAAGTAAAATAAGGCGGAAAGCTCAAAACATCGGAAAACAAAATAAAAGAAGGTGATAAAATGCAGAAAACTATGACGAGGCCCCCAGATGAACAGACGCCCAGGCACTGGACCTTGTTGTGAAGAGTAGAGTCTAAGTTATATTACGTGCAAAAATTGTCTCTCTCTCACCATAAATTACATGAATGATTATTTAAATTAAATCTAAACTAATTCGTTCCTTTTGCTTCCTTGGTGCTCTCTCCAGCTGGTCACAAAGAGAAGACCGCCTCCTCCAAGCTTGACTGCATCGGCCTCCTAAGAAATCGTCCTCACGTGGCGGACCCTCGCAACAAAGTCGCAAAAAGATGGCATTAGCATATATAATCAAATAATCAAATCAATGAATATTTACAAAAGCAATGAATAGTTGCAAAAAGCATTACTTGCAAATAAATAAATGAATCAATAAATCCGATAAATCACTATACAAAAATGACTGGTAAAAATAGGCTACGCTCATTGCTCCCCGGCAACGGCGCCATTTGATAACATAGGAGAAACCGATCTGAAGTCTGCCAATCCATAAGGCAGACAGACAGTCGCTGATGTGACCTCAAATGAAATCCTCGATTATTCAGCAATTAACCCACAATATAATATTAAGGCAATGAAGAACACAAGTGAGGTTAAGACATTATCTCTAGCATAAAATGCATAGCAGGCAAGCATGTAGAGGTCGAACCACAAAGAGCAAAACAGGTAGCCTAAGGTTATTTGTGTACAGCTGAGTCATTCATTTGTATAGATCTTTTTGTGGGTTTTTAATTTTACATTTTTTTATTTTCTTTTTAATTTTCTGATTTTGTATTTTCTTTTTGTATTTTTATCTTTTTATATTTCCTTTTGATTTAAATATACTATATATATGTATAAATATAATATAAGGTATACATAGATACTATATAGATAAAAATATGTAAAAATAGTCAAAATATAGGAAATAATATATTTTTTGATTTTTATATTTTTCTAATTTTTTTGATATTTTCTGGAATTTTTGCTAGTTTTTATGTAATTTTAAAGCCTAAAATAACCCAAATATGAGGTTAATAAAATACCTGAAATTTATTTGGGTTTTAAAAATACTAAAGAAGTCCCAAAATTACCTAAATTAATTTCAATATGTAAATAATAATATAAAGATAATTATAAAATAGAAAACATATTTTTAATATTTTGTAGAATTTTTATATTTTTGTTGGATTTTGGAGCTTTCTTATTTTTTTTAATTTTCTTTTTCTTATTTTTTAGGGTTTTTATTTTGTAGACTCAATAAATATCAAAATATACCATTTATAATTTTTTTGGAATAAAATGTTTTATATTATTTTGGTATTTTATAAATTAGACAGTGATTATTTAGGCTCCTTTTTAATTTTAATAAAAAGATTAATTATAAAAATGCTCAACTGACACGTGGTGTGAAAGTACAATGCATGGAGCATCTAATCCTATTTTTGTGGATTTTAGGAGCTTGTTAGCTATTTTTCATAAATAGATAAAAGCTACAAAAATACATGCCCTAGTAGGGGCATATTTGCAATAAAAATAAAGTCTAAAGGTGCAGATGCAATTTGCCCAACATAATAAAACTTTTATTTAATTTCTAACGACTAATTTACAATATACAAAAGGCCATGGTTTACTTTGCAAAATTTCCACCGTCACGTGGGGACTGCACGCGACACTAGCAGGGACCAAAGTGCAAATACATAAAGATCAGGGGCTTAAATGTAAAATATCCATTTTATTTACAACATAAACTTTTATTTACAGAACTAATTATTAAATATAAAAAAGGCAGGGGCTAGATATGCAATTTACCCCTAATTAGGCGCAATCGGACAGTTTGGATGTCTTCACTTGAACATGTATCAACATCTCGTGCGTCGATGATGGTTCGTCGGTGAGTGCCGATGACCAGGGAGCAGGGTCGCCGGCAATGGCAGCTGTGGGTGCACCCCCTTGCTCCTAGAGCTCGGCCACGTGTAGAAATTGATCCCCTGTCACAAGGAGCAATCCAAGGTGCAGAAGCAGGGCTTGCAAGGCTGTAATGGTGAACAAATTTGAAGGAGGCAAAGGGTATTATTTATAGACTTTGTTAGGCACCCTTATTGACTGGTGAAAAACGATGATTTAGGCGTATGTACACACGGTTAAAATGCATAGCGTGTATGTACAATGATCAATGATCATTTCGTATGAAGAGAGCTATGTCGATTGATGGATAGATCACCACGAAAAATGCATGAAAATGTGGGGGCAGACAGGCCACGTCCTATCATACAGCTGGGGGTCAAGTTGACCAAGGTCAACTAACGGAGGGACCCGATTGGTCCACATGGGACGCTAAACGACAAAACAAGGGGTTTTATTAAAGATTAATAAATTAAAAATAGTAAATGATTTTATTAGTTGTTGTGTAAAAAATTAAAAATGTTTATTATTATTTGTAATATTTTATTATGATTTTTTTGGTTTTATTTATTAGTAGTTAATTTTCATTAGTGTATTTATAGGTATATTCATCTATGTTTTAAACATTTTTATTTTTATTTTGTATATTTTATTTTATTATTTTATTATATTATTTTATATATTTATAACTTATTTTTGTGAGTATAAATATATTTTTTGTATTTTTGTGATATTATTTGTACACTTAAATAAATAGGTGAGTATATTATGTAGGTATATTTATAGGTATTTTACCTATGTTTTATATACATCTTTTAATTTAATGCATTTTGTTGAGTTTTATTTTAGTTTTGTATTTTTAATAGGCTATATATAATATTTACATTATTATAAACATATAAAGAATAAAGAATAAAAGAATATGTTTTCCCTTTTATTTTTACACAAGTACAATCTTAGGTACTTTATCTATGTTTTCTCATAGATTTATTTTATTTTGTATTTCCCTTTTGGTTTTATTTTAGTTTTAATATACACATATGTTGTAAATAATATTTACAAAATTATAAAAATAAGAATTTGTAAAAATAATAAAGGGTGAATAAAATGAATATGTTAATCGATAGGATGTACAATAGGGGCCCAAAACCTTACTTTCACACAGTAAATCCAAAAAATATAAAACCACCACCATTAAATAGCTTGTGAAAGTATATACAATTTGGGTGATTTTTCTATGTCTTGATTTTTATTTGAAAGATATGGGTCTGTGATGTTTAGTTTCTGGCTTTTTATTCTGTGTATAAAATGCACGCAGTGTATTATTTTTGTACAAACTCAATTTTGTATTTTTATTTAAATTATTATCTATAACTTTTATGTACAATATTTATTTATTTGATGAATAAATAATAAGGAATAAAATAGGTGTCAAAAATGCATAAATAATGAATGAATAAATGACAAATTTATTGTATTTTGGCCCTCATCTCCCCCTACTTTATTCCTTTCGACAAACTCAATTCTTGACTTGGTCTCGGGGTTTAGGGTCATAAAATATTTTCAATATTTTCTTCCTTTTTCTTTTCTTCTCTTTATTCTATAATTTTGGCATTAAAAACAGTATTATTTACACAATAAATGTCATAAATGATGGATGCTATTTTGTACAAATTAATGCCATTTACATGCATTAGCTTGGGTTTTTAAGGCCAAAATGATAGAATAAAGGTGATGAAATGGAAATTCATTAGTAGGACATGGCAATCCTTTATCTTTTGGCTAATATCTGGTCGACCTCTTGACGCAGGTCCTCTACATAGGAATAGAGATTTAGAGGTGTTAGATAAGTTAGGTCAAAGAGTTGACTTAACGAGATCGAGATAACTAAAGACCTATGTCATATGCTATCACGATATAGGTATGCATCCTCTGACCGGAGACAAATGTGTTACTATATGTCTGAGTATATACATTTGGCAGACTTATAGGTTGATGATCTAATCAAGGTCTATATACCGAGGTGCTAGTGTGCATATAAGGGCATATGAGTAATACAAACTCTCAAAGGGATCATACAAGTTCATTACTGAATCGGAAGACATGAGCTCACTCATGAGCTATTGGGATCAATTTCCGTGCATGGTCATCTCACTTTGGAAGCTTGAATGAGTTTGTAGGTTTGATATATGTTTCTTGGAAAGTATGTAATCAATACCTAGGTATGATATATGCTTTTGGAAAGTATATGATCAATACTGACTCCCACTGAACAAATGAGAAACTTAATGATAAAACCCTAAAGAAGCAGACTAAATAGATCTAAAACTTCAGGTTTATTATAGGTTTTCCAGTGTACATGATGTACATGTATTAAGAATACCTGAGGGTGATGTAATCATAAAGGATTGTATAACTATGATGCTTCCATTCTGAGGGAGTGACAAAATATGTCTGGATTTTAGTGAGTACTCTCATAGAGAAGTGATCTGATCTAAGTACAAATGTTAGACATTGATCTGAATATGATTAAGATACAATGAGAAGATTAGATCTGCGGCTTTGATTTAATCAAACATCTATGGGAGGTTCTCGAGATCTAGATTTGAGATATGATCTCAACATTCATTTCACTTTACGTGGAACGTACAATCACCCTGTCCTTATCTCCATGTATCCGCGGAGAAAGCGCATTATTCTTGAAAGAGTTCATGGACAACTTCGTTGGTGATAATATGTGTGAGCATTGAGGAAAATTTATAGTTTAATGCGATTTAATTACCATGTATAATATGGATTTGATTAATATAATTTTCAATATATGGAGAACTATATATGATAATAAAATTTTATTTAAGTATCGAATATGTGAATAATGTGAATGCAATTCATGTTATTTGGGCATATGAGAAAAGTCATCTTCGATAATTAAATGTTATTCAATTATTAGAGATATTATTAGTGTGGATATCTATCTATATTAATCGTGGATATTATAAATATGATTTATAATATGTTGGGGAGATTTAATTGTAAATAGAATTACATATTATATGTTGTTGTGAATTGAATTCACAATAAACAATTAATTATAAATCTGGTTTACATATTTTGTTGGACATATGAATATGATTCATATTTATCAATGACATGATTGATGTTTCAGAAATTTAATTTGAAATTACTTTTGTGAAGATAAATGAAATAATAATTTTTGCATTTCAATATATATAATAAATATATATTAAGGAAGGCAAACCCACCAACAAAGGTGGTTATCCACCTTAACCATGTCAAATGGGGTGACAACCATCCTTTTTTGAGGTGGTGTTTGCCTCCTTAATTATCTATTTATTATAGTGAAAATTAAAATGAATTAATTTGTATCTTGATAAAGGGATATAGATTAATTTATTTTAATTAAATTAGTTGTTGTAAATTTGTAGCAACAAATCATGGCCAATGATTACTAACCTCTTAATCTAAACCATTGGATTAAGAGGGTACATGGATTGAGATCCTTATACATCCAACTAGTATAAAAGGAAGGGTAGCCCTTGCCTTTTAGACTACACATAATTCCAAGAGGAATTGAAATCTCTCCATCTCTGTCTCTCTACACACGCCCCCATTCTCCCTCCTTAGAGTGATCGTCCACCACAAACCCTAGAGAGGGTCATAGTCATCGTGATACCATTGTACTGCCAGATTGACTACTCGTGGATCTCCATCTTCTTCGGTGCGCTTGGCTCGTGAAGAAGACGTCGGATCTCGTGAGACAAACCAAGAAAATTTAGTTTGCTTTATTTATATTTTATTTGCTCAATATTTGTTAGTTTTAGTAAACATGTGTCACTGTTGGATACTTAACGAACTCTAATAAGAATCTTGTGATTGTCATTTAGTTAATTCATGGAAATTAATGATTAATCTCCTGGAATAATAAATTTTTAAATATTTGTGAAATATTTATTAATGATAATAATTTTTTGAATGACCATAACCAACTTGATAAGATAATGTAATATAATTGATTTGGTTATAATGAACTTTCCAATAAACATTGATGCTTGAATATGATTATGAATTTGTTTAGATTATTTCCTTATAATATTAATCAAAATAATTTTGATAAATATTATATGGTATAACTTTGGTTTAAAGATCGATTATCATCTCAAATATAAAATGATCAAATCACATTATCCTGGCCTGAGGTAGATATGGTGTCTAGTCGTGAATCAATGGGGTAGCAGGTTGCTCTGTGAGCAGTCTGTCCCATATCCTATGCGTTCTGGCCATGACAACGGGTAAGGAAAGGACAATGTTTGAAACGATCATGATGTATTTTTCTAATTATTAAAATTCGAATAGAACGTATTTTGAGATTATACCATCCTTCAAGTAATAATCAAAATTGTTTGCCGGTTGATTGATTGGATTGATAATTGATTTAATATGAATAAATTAATTAGATCCAAATAAACACTCTATTAAGAATAGAGATGATATTCCCTTGGAAGAATTAATTATGTGAATATGATTCATAATAATTAATTAGAATTAAACATGATATGGAGGATCACAAAAGTGACATCCATGGTCTCCCGTCAAGGCGAAGGGTTCTGTCACCAGGGATTGTATGTAGGAGACACCTGTTCGAAGTGACCTCTTGTGCATACAAGCACATCTGGATCGGGATCTTTACTTCTCGAAAGAGTAAGGTCGTATGCATAGTGGCCCCAATATCGGTTCCTCATATTATTGGGGTGATATTGGATTGTACATAGCGAGTGCTATTCCTATTGATGGTTGGTTCAATTAACAACAGGTTGACAACAACTTAGGGGTGGTGGGTCCAGGTGTTAAAAATCGAATTGAGAAATGCAAGTTGGATTTGCAAGGAGGAATGAGTTCCCATTTCTTTTTATCTGTGTTACAGTTTCTCATATTATTGGAATGTAACAAAGATAAGAATGGAGATCCCAGATCTTGCTTGAGATATAATGGTAAGTATATATATATTGCTTTGAAACTGAGTAAGGGAATAAACTTTCAGAGTTGACAAGGCAATATAACTTTGTTATAAAAGTTCCTAAATTAAAGTAAAATATGTATTTATGCAAATATCTTATTTCCAATAGATATTGTTGCAACAATTGCATCAATGTCCATATGGATGACTATTAAAATATTAAGATCAAATTTTTCAGTGTTCTAAAACATATGCAACCAATTGCAAGTGTTAGTAGAAGAGTGAGATACAATTATTAGACTTTGATCTTAATCAATAAGTAAGTCAATTTCAATTCCAAGTCCTTCTCTAAAGATCCTATATTGATTTGATAGTTATACTATCAATACATCAACATCTTGCAGTATTGCCATTCATCCAATTCGATGGATGTCATATGTGTGAAAACCACAGAAGTACAGTCAACTCTTTGACTTTCCTTTTTACTTGGGTCAGACTCAGGCTTCTACTATTCTCCGTTCATCTATAAACAACCATTGCTTAAAATAAAAGGATTTCTTATGTTGAACTCAAAAGAATTCAATGAAAGAGTATTTCAACATTTGTACATGCTTCTTTCAACTCATACAATATGAATATTATGAAGCTTCATGAATGACTTGAGTATAGTCAGTAGAATGATGACACTCATCGTATCTACATCCATCTAAACTCTAAAAGACTTTGGTTCAGGTAGGTACTCAAACACTTGAGTACATCATCTCTTATCAAGCCACCATTCAACATAATGCAGAGAACCATGTAATTCATGATCATTAGATGTTGAGAACACATATGTATGCCAAAAACATCTTCTTAGATTTTAAAAGGATTATTCTACAATTACAATCATCATCGACATGATACTTCTAAAGCACACGCTGAGAGATCATGACTACCGAGACACAGAAACCCTAGATTGTTGTCATATTATTTATTTAATTGTTATTCCTCATTATTATGAAGAAACTTGCATATTTCAACCACATAAATTATGTGTCCAACTGAAAGTAAAATATGTTGATCATGGATCCTATCCATGATATTTTATGGGTTGTTATTGAGTATAATATTGAGTGGGTTTAATAAGAATTAAAGATAGAGTTCATAATTTTAGTGAGAGAGCCCTTAGTCTTAGAGAATGTCATTATGACCTAGATATTAGAATGCACTCGTTATTTATTTCTAAATGTTGGAAATAAATATGAATTCTAGAATAGACATATCATAGTGGTTATGATGGATATATTTCAGATAGTAATCTAACATCTAGTTGACTCTACCGAATTAGAATATAAATGAATGGTTTATTAACATTTCTAATATTGAAAATTAATCCTTTAAAGATCAATAAGAGGATGAAAATCATTTGACAATGATCTTGCATGGAACCATGGACATATGTCTATTGATGACATCAATAGACTAATAAGAGATGAAGTTCTAGAATGTCTGAAATTCCAAATCTTACATACTTGTGAATATTGTATTAAAAAAATGTCCAATACGCTATTATCCGAGAATGGTGTAAGATGTCAAGGTATTCAAGATCTCAAACATATTGATGTATGCAGACCATCTGTATCGTAATAAACATTGATTATATGTGATATCATTCGATGATTATTTGTGATATGAAATTTCTTCCCTTCACCTTAGAAAGCTTTGAAATGTTCGAAGACTTCACAATTTTGGTTTAGAACCAAAGTTTGAAGGAAGGTAAAAGAATTTGATCTAATCAAGTTGGCAAGTACCCTTTAGATTAATTCAATGATTACCCTTATGGCGACAAGAATATCATTCCTATCCCACACCTCCTAATACACCTAAACTCAATAGAGTTATAGGGAGATGTAATTGGATCATGTGTGGCATGATTTGAACAATAATGAATATTAGCATAATTACCTCTTAGTTTCCTGGTACATTTGTAGTAGAGACTACAATTTATATCATTAATAAGATTTTATGCATATCTAAACCCGAAAACCCTCATAAGATATGGTTTGGGACCTAGCCTAGTGTTGGACACTTGAGTATTTAGGGTTGCTTAGTCCATGACCATATCATGGATGCCAAAATGCTGGAATCTTGAACTTGAGAGTGCTACTTCATTAGGAAAATACATGATGGTATTGGTTACCTACTTTATGACCTTGAGATTCTTAAAGGATTTCATCTCTAAGGAAATGATTCTTAGAGGATGACGTTCTTGAGAATCAAGATGAAAATAAAGTGAAGGAACTTATTTAATCTTGAGAAGATAATAAGGCTCTTGAAATCGGAAACTAAAAGGATAATTAAAGATGAAAAATTCATGGCTCTTCAAATGAGTTTGAGGATGCATTCCATGTGTCAGTTAAGTCTGATAATGATCTGACTTCATATGATGAATCTTCCAAGGATCATGACATGGAAAGATGGATGTTAGAAATAAAGTCTAAAGTAGACTTCATATACAAGTGTTATATATGGACCCTCGAGGATCCACCTATAAGGGTAAGACTCGTTAGGTGTAAATGGATCTTCAAGATAAAGAGCGAACCTGATGAGAAGGTAGGGACCTTCAAATCATGGCTTGTATCCTCAATATACACATTGAAAGAAGACATCGCTTGTGATGAGACTTTCTTTCTAGTGACCATGCTTAAACTCATCAGATTATTGCTAACTATAGCTACACAGCTTGACTACGACATCTTCAAGATGGAAGTCAAGATTGCATTTCTCTATGAATTCCTCATCGAGGATAATCATATGAAGTAGCCCCATGGTTTCATGGATGAGGAATGCAAGGTATGAAATCTTAAGAAACTCCATCTATGGACTCAAATAAGCTTCTTGTAGTTGGAACATTAGATTTGATGAAATTATAATTGTTATGATTTCCGATAGAATCTTAAAGAATCATGTGAAGCTTAGTGGGAGTGCCATTATGTTCATAGTGATAAATGTAGATGATATCCTAATCATTTGGAATGATATAAGGATAATAATAATAATTGTTTTATAATATGGTTGTTCCATACCTTGAGATATGATCTCAAGGATACCTTTTAAGATCATAGTTATGAAAATGTTCAGAGTCAAAGAGAAAAGGGTGTTGGAACCATCACATTAGTGGTACACCTTAGACATATTCCATTTTTGGGAAAACTCCAAGGAAGGCTTCTTTCCCTTAAGATATGGTACTGACGTATCTAGTGGGATAACACCTCAAAGACTTGAGGATGTGAATACCAAAGCTACATGCCATAGTGCATCAGCTTTGGGAAGCTCAGTGTAGGCTAGATGTGTACAAAAGTAAGATGTTTGCCATATAGTGGGAGTAATAAGATGTTACTAATCCTACTATGGAGATACAACACTTAATTACAGTAATAACAATATCTTCAGAGATGACAAGACTTCAGAAATAATGATCTCTAAGTCTTATCTTCAAAAGCTCAAGACTTTGTAGATAGTGATCTAAAAGGGTCTTAATTGCAGATACCTTAGGAGATAGAGATCTCCAGGAATAAGGGTATTCTGATAAAGATAATAGAAATTACAGATTGGTTATAATGTTTATTGAGTTATACTGTCAAAGAAACTATAACTGCTTTAACAAGATTGAGTATTGGTTGCATAAGATGTAATACTCACATTGGATGCGAGCATTGTTACTAGGAGATATGCAAGTACCATAAAAGAACTTGACATAATCTTGGGAACATAGTGACTAGTCATCTTACCCAACTAATTTTCTAAATAGCTTATGATTATCATGTGAGTGTGGGTTTAAAGATTAGCCCATTAATGGCCCTTTGGGCTAGTGGGAGATGGTTGGACATACGAGCCCATGATGAGCCATTGTGTTATAAATGTTTTTTTGCAAATATCATCTCCTGATATGAAATGAAGAATAATTAATTTTCATAATAGGTCCCTTAGTATAATTAGGGTTATGTACCATGGCCATCTTGATGATCATACAGTTGCTGATTCAATTGTTGAACCATAGAGGTTGGTGCTTGGATGGATATCTAAAGAGTCATATTGAGGACTCATCAAGTACCATTAAATGATTATCAAGATGATCTCCAGCCTGAGTAGAAGATGACAATCCTTTATCTTTTGGTTGATATCTGATCGATCTCTTGATGCAGAACCTTTGTATAGGAATAGAGATTCGAAGGTGTTAGATAAGTTAGGTCAAAGAGTTGACTTAACAAAATCTAGATAACCAACGGTCTATGTCATATATTATCATGATACAAGCACTCATCCTCTGACCTGAGACAGATGTGTTACTATATGTCTAGGTATGTACATTTGGCAGACCAATTGGTTCATGATCTAATCAAGGTTTATACACCGACGCGTTGGTGTGCATACAAGGGCATATGAGTAATACGATATCTCGAAGGGATCATACATGTTCATTATTGAACCGAAAGACATGAGCTCACTCAGGAGATATTGGGATCAAATTCCATGCACGGTCATCTCTCTTTGGAAGCTTGACTGAATTTGTAGATTTGATATGTTTTCTGGAAAGTATATGATCAATACATATGTATGATATATCCTTTTGGAAAGTATATGATCGATACCGACTCCTAATGATTAAATGGCAAACTTAATGATAAAACCCCAAGAAAGATAATTTAAATAGATCTAAAACTTCATGTTTATTCTAGGTCTTACAATATACAAGGTGTACATGTATTAGGAATATTTGATGGTGATGTGATCATAAATGATTGTATAACCACGATGCTTCCATTTTGAGGGAGTGATGAAACAGATCTGGATTTTAGTGACTCTTCTCAGAGAGAAGTGATCTGATATAAATCCAAATGTTGGACATTAATATGAATGTGATTCATATATACTGAGAAGATTAGATCTACAGCTTTGATTTGATCAGACATCTATAGGAGGTCCCTGAGATCTGGATTTGAGATATGATCTCAACATCCAAGTCAGTATATGCGGAATGTACAATCGCCTTGTCCTTATCTTCAAATATCTGCAGAGAAAGCCTATTATTCTTGAAAGAGTTCTAGGATAATTTCATTGTTGATAATGTGTCTGAGCATTGAGGAAAATTGATAGTTAAACGTGATTTAATAATCATGGATAATATAATTTTGATTCATATTATTTGGCCATATAAGGAGTGTTATCTATGATAATTAAATTTGATTTAATTATCAAAGATGTGAATAATGTGATTATGATTCATGTTATTTGGGCACATGAGAAGAGTCATCTTGGATAATTAAATGTGATTTAATTATAAAAGATATGATTAATTTGGATATCTCTATCCATAATAATCATGGATATTATAATATGATTTATAATATGTTGGGGAGATTTAATTGTAAATAGAATTAAAAATTATATGTTGTTGTAAATTGGATTAACAATAAGCAATAAATTGTAAATCCGATTTACATATTATGTTGGATATATGAATATGATTCATATTTATCTATGACATGATTGATGTTTTTAAAAATTTAATTTCGATTTATTTTTGTGAAGATAAATGCAATAATAGTTGTTGCATTTTAATATGTATATATATAATAAATATATAATAAGGAATATAAAACCACCAACAAATGTGGTTGTCCACCTTGACCAAGTCAAAGGGGGTGACAACCACCCTTTTTTAAGGTGGTGGTTGCCTCCTTAATTATCTATTTATTATAGTTGAAATTAAAATGAATTAATTTATATCTTGATAAAGGGATATAACTAATCTATTTTAATTAAATTAGTTGTTGTAAATTTATATCAAGAAATCATGGCCATTGATTAATAACCTCTTAATCTAAACCATTGGATTAAGAGAGCACATGGATTTAGATCTTTATAAATCCAACTAGTATAAAAGGAAGGGTAGCCCTTGCCTTTTAGACTGCACATAATTCCAAGAGGAATTAAACTCTCTCCATATCTCTCTTTACACACGCCCCTTCTCTCCCTCCTTAGAGTGGACGTCCACCCTAAACCCTAGAGCGAGTCATAGTCATCGCGGTGCCGTTGTGCTACCAGATTAACTGGTCGTGGATCTCCATCTTCTTCGGTGTGCTTGGATTGTGAAGAAGACCTCAGATCTCGTGAGACAAGATTAGTAGATTCGTCGCTTTGATCATCAACAAGGATTGTGAGGACCACACATTTCATCAATGTGCTCTCAAGCGTCTCCTCCGTTGGATCGGACTTGAGACAGGAGGTCTCTTCATTTAGAGACTCGATCACAACCACACTTAAAGAGTTAAACCTAATACTTAGTGGGGTTTTGATTAAATGATCCGAGAAGTATCCTTGGATCATGTGGTTTCATCATTATTTTTTTTTGAAATTCCGCTGCCCAGAGAAAATAGTACGACTAGTCGCTCCCGATCGCATATGATGCGATCTCCACACTTCCATGATAAGCTTAAGGATCTTCCCATATCCTTTTACCACACCTCTGAGCTTCTTTGAATCCGAGCACCCCGAGCCTCTTCTTTTATTTTGAAGTGGTCTCCACATTCAGGGGTGGCTTCCGCATCTAGCAGGTCCCACAAAGAGGTCCAGAGTGGAGGAGCTTTGGAGTACATGAGTGCTTAGAGCTACTCATGAAGTTGAATGGCTCTTAGATGGACCCTTACATGAGCGTTACCTACATAGGAAACTCAAAGGGGCTCTGACGATGCTTCTTGGGCTGTTATTGGTGGAAATTGATGGTAAATGGAAGGATATGGAGGTGCTCCCACGAATGCGGTGGAGGAAGCACCTATGGTTTGATCCAGGAAGAATCAAGGTGGTCTGATAGGTCTACGGATGGATAATGCATCGAGGAACGAAGGGGGCATGAAATGCAGGTCGGAGACTATCAGAAACGAGGTGAAATACAGCTGGTACAGAGAGCTCTAGCGATCGAAGATCTTGATTCTACGCTAGCCTACTGATCTAAGGAGAGAATAAAATGCAGGAATAAAGAAACTAACACTAAATCTACATAGAAATTGAAGAAAAATGTGCATCTCTTACTTGGGTACCAAAGAGCAGAGGCCTTACAAGAGCAACGCCTTGGACCTCCTCTCCTCCTCCTTGCTCTGCTCCGAAACCTCAAAGGTATCCTCACTGTCACTAGGAACACTCTCACGCACAAGGATGGGGGATTAAGGGCTCAAAATGGGATCAAAATCGAGAAGGAAGAAGGAGGGGGTTATTTATAGACAAGGCGAGGAGGACTTATTCTATTAGGGTTTTTGCATGAATCGATGAATCTTTGACATCAAATAGTTCTGGTGTGATTGAGGGTAGATTGCATAAGGTTTTTCGTGAGGCAATTGAGAAGAAAAAATCAACGGATCGAAATAAGAAATTGGGAGAAGATGTCTTGATCGACATCTGACATGACAGGCATCTGGAGGTAAGGAAGTTGACCTAGGTCAACTAGGGTTTGCTTCTGGTTGGTCCACGCAGACCAAACTAGAAAATTCCTAGGGAAAATTATAGGTAAAATCTCTAATAAATATAAAATGAATTAATTAATTTTAGGGTATAAAATAAAAAATGTTTGTTATTTTATGTAGTATTTAATTGCTATTTATATATTTTTGTAGAGTTATTTGTTATGAGTTAATGTTTACAAATATGATACATGTATATTTACCTATATATATAGCTTATTTTTTTACTTTGTATTTTCAATTTTATTATTTTATACACATAATTTATATATGTATAACAGATTAAATATACATAAATATATTTTTATTTTATTTTTCTGAGGTATTTTGTACACTTAACTAAATAAGGATATTTATTACATAGGTATAAGTATAGTTTATTCATCTATGTATTTTTGTTTTTTTAGTATATTTTTATGGTTTTATTATATTTTAAATATGTACATACACTATAAAGAATATTTAAAAAATTATAAAAATAAAAAATTGTAAAAATGATAAAAGAATGGATAAAATGAAAATTTTATTCAGGTATATAGTACAATAGGGGTCCAAAACCCAACTTACATCTTAACTCCAAATTAAATGAAACCACCTTCGTTATATACAATTAATAGTGATTTTGAATTCATATGGAAGATATGGGCCTGCGAAGTTTAGGTTTTGGAATTTTATTCAGAGTGTAGAATGAACATTGTGTAGTATTTTTAGATGAAATCAAATTTTTATTTTTCTTTGTATTTTTATCAACAACTTTCATGTCCAAAGTTTATTTATTTGAGGTATAAATAATAAAGAGTAAAATAGGTCCCAAAAATGCATTATTAAAGAATGATTAAATAGGGTTTTTATTGTATATTTGACCCTCTTCTCCCCTTCTTTATTCATGGTCGACCTAGTCATAATGGTGCCTAGGTCTCAGATTTTAGGGTCATAAAATACCTTTGGAATTTTATTTCTTTTTCTTTTATTTTCTTTATTCTTTTATTTTATCTTTAAACAATGTATTTTATATAATATTTGTACAGTAAATAATGAATGTTAATTGATGCAAAATATTGATGTTTAAATACTTTTAGCAAAGGAATAAAGGCCAAATGAAGAATACAGTGATGAAATGGAGATTCATCGCCACTCTATACTTGCCTTTGCTAGTCTTTAGTAAACACTTATGCCTATAAGTGCAGAAAAAGAAGATAAAGAAAAGAAAAAGAAAGAACTTGGATTGATTTAATTCTTAGACTTTCCTTTACAAAGTCAAAGTTTAGAGCTCAATCAGACCTTTGGATTTTAGGTGTGGTCAAGACCTTGTGTGGGAATCGGATTTTAAACACAACATCCTTTGAGATCTAAATAACTCTTCTCAAGTCTCCTCAATAGCTAGTCAGAACAAGTCAATTCATACGCAAACCCTTATGACTTTGAAGCTATTTTAGATAGTGTGTATGATAAGTAGCTTTCCTCGGTTGAAGTAGTAAAAGTTTTATCCAACATGGTGACCTTAATTTCTGAATCCAATAATTCTTTACTCGAGAAGCGGGGTATTCCCTTCTAAGTTCAAGTACAACCGGCTCAAGAAGAGGAGGCAAAGAGTAGAATGGACGGTAGCCAATATAGCTACATATCCTAGGATGCTTGACCGATGTAGCCAAGTCATCCAGCTGCAAGCTCACATGAATATGACTTTGAAGCTCAATCTTTCTTATTGGCTATACAAATGTACACATACTCCAATAGGTATTTTATTTTCATTCATGCCTTTCCACTTTTTTGGAATCTTTATTGCATTTTTTTACAACAGCATTTACATATGGATTTTTTCCACTTGAGCCAGTAGACTATCCCTCTTTTGAAGCATCATTGCAACCCACAACTTCTGTCATAAGACCTCATGGCTACTAGATCGGTTTGGGGTACAATGGCCATAGATATATGACTTCCGATGTTTCCACTCACTTGTGTCTCATGTTAGCAAATCCAACTCTTTACCACTTCAACTGAGGTGAGCAAAGTGTAAAGTGAAGGTGTGCAAGTTAGGTCATTATCAACAAGATTCATGTGTGTGCTATGAGATATTCTACTTAGGCAGCCAAGATGACATTAAACCAAATCTCATGTTCTCAAGAATTAAGTCCAGCTGACCTAAAGTGCCTCAATCCAGTTCCTGTACGGTTCCTGTAATTAAGTATATTAAGGTCCAACCAAGATCCCATATTCAGATTTTATTTGGACTTGTTCAATTATTAACATCAATCCGAAAAATGCAAATGTGATGTAAAATTCAAGGAAATATTTTTGTGATCCAATTTTCTAGTTTGAGTTTTTTTGGAAAGGTTTTGCAAATTTTTATATAGTTTTAAAAAACATTTTGTGGATGAATTTGGATATTTAATTTTGCAATTTTTTAGGTATTTTTCAAAACAATTTTTTTAAGAAAATAAATGTGTAGATATTTACATGGGAGTGCTTCTTTGATAGAATTGGTATTTAAGAATTTAAAGATTTGCATATACAAGGTTTGTAAAATCTCTTTATTTTCTTGAATTATGGACATAGTTCTCAAAATAATTTGAGAATATTTTTTTCATATATTTTGAAAACTTTATTTTTTTTTTCAAATAATTTGACAAATATATTTTACAAATATATACGATATTTAAAAAAAAAATTGCAAAGATTTTTCAAACAATATGTATATATTTTCAAATTATTGTTGCAACCATTTTTCCAAACCATTTACAAATAGATTTCAAAGCATTTTATTTTAAACAATGAAAAGAACAAAACATTTTTTGTAAAGGTTAAAAACATTTTACAAACCATTTTTCAAACATTTTTCGAAATATTTTTCAAAGTGATTTTATAAACCATTTTCAAACATTTTACAAAATATTTTTACCTAATTTATTAATCAGTAAGTATAATGAATTTTATAGAAGTGTGTTCTTTACAAATAATTAATTGTATTTTAGCTATATTTATTGAAATACGAAAGTACAAGATATGGCTAAAGTATATACGGAGTATATACAACCCCCTTATACTTAGATTGAGCTATCTCCTCATAGATCGAAGAGAAAAGAAAAGACATAACTCGTGTTAAGTATAAAAGAGCCTATACTACAATGACTAAAGAATAAGGAATCAATGAGTGGGAAGTCAACTGTCCCCCTATACTTAGGCTTGAATAATCCTAAGTATATCATGTTGTGTCTACATGAAGAGTGGGTTGAGGTTGGGAATGAATAGATCAATGCCTCATCATGTCTCGCTCTATACTTAGGGTAAAATATCCCTAAGTATAGACCGGAATATCAACAAGAGATGAGACACGTGAGGGATCAAAGAATTAACAACGGGACCCAGTCGTCCCCCCTATACTTAGGATGAAACATATCCTAAGTAAAACGATGATGACTGACAAGAATGAAAGAAAGATTGAGAAGAAAGAAAATAAACAGAAGAAAATAATAGAAAAAAAGAGTAAAAGAAAAAAAGAAGAAAATTAAGAAAAAGTTTTATAGGAGCATTATTTGAATCTTTTGGTGTTGCTGGAGTTGTGGAGGATGCATCATTGTTGATCACTTGAACTTATTAGTGGTTTTTCAAAACAACCTTTTTTAAGAAAATAAATATGTGCAGATATTTACACGGGAGTGCTTCTTTGATATTTACAAGAATTGGGATCTAAGAATTTACAGATTTACATATACAGGGTTTGTAAAGTCTTTTTATTTGCTTGAATTATGGACATAGTTCTCAAAATAATTTGAGAATATTTTTGCAAATATTTTAAAAACACTTTTTTCAAATAATTTGACAAATAATTTTTACAAATATATACGATATTTAAAAATTATTTTTGCAAAGATTTTTTAAATTGTATGTATATATTTTTCAAATTATTTTTGCAACCATTTTTCCAAACCATTTACAAATAGATTTCAAAGCATTTTATTTCAAACAAAGAAAAGAACAAAACATTTTTGCAAAGGTTAAAACATTTTTTAAACATTTTTGAAAATATTTTTCAAAGTGATTTTATAAACCATTTTTCAAACATTTTGCAAAACATTTTTACATGATTTATTAATCAGTAAGTATAATGAATTTTAATGAGTTTTATAGAAGTGTGTTCTTTACAAATAATTAATTGTATTTTAGCTATATTTATTGAAATACGAAAGTACAAGATATGGCTAAAGTATATACAGAGTATATACAACCCCCTTATACTTAGCTTGATCTATCTGCTCATTGATCGAGGATAAAAGTAAAGACATAATTCGTGTTAAGTATAAAAAGAGCCTATACTACAACAACTAAAGAATAATGAATCAATGAGTGAGAAGTCAACTGTCCCCCTATACTTAAGATGCAATAATCCTAAGTATATTATGTTGTATATAGATACAGGGTGGATTGAATTTGGGAATGAATAGATCAATGCCTCATCCTGTCTCGCTCTATACTTTGGGTAAAATATCCCTAAGAATAGACCAGAATATCAACAAGAGATGAGACATGTGAGGGATCAAAGAATTAACAACGGGACCCAGTCATACCCCCTATACATAGGATGAAGCATATCCTAAGTATAGCGGCGATGACTGACAAGAATGAAAGAAAGAATGAGAAGAAAGAAAATAAACAGAAGAAAACAACAGAAAAAAGAGTAAAAGAAGAAAAGAAGAAAATTAAGAAAGAGTTTTATAGGGAGCATTATTTGAATCTTTTGACGTTGTTGGAGTTGTGGAGGTTGAATCATTGTAGATTACTTGAACTGAGTCAACAACGACTAGGAAAGTGTCATGTTCTATGTAAGGCTTCAGTAACTGACCACTGACGACGAATGGTTGTGTGTCAAATGACAACTCTGATACCAAAATGCTTCTGTTCTCATGCACTTCTTTCATTCTGAATGAACCTGCCCATTTACTTTTTAGTTTGTCGGGAATATCTTCAACTTCACGTTGAATAACCACACTTTCTGTCCAATCTCGAAGGTCTTTCATCTGATGTGCCGATCGTGCTAGCATTTAACCTTCTCCTTGTACATAAAGCTGTTATCATAAGCACAGTCTTGTAATTCCAAGAGTCTATTTAGATCCACTTTTCTTTGTTGACCACCCTTTTGTTAGCCCATATTGCAAATGTTGACTTCCCATAGTGTTTTGTGAATTAGTTTGATGGGAAGATGGTACGATTTTCCATACACAAGATGATAGGGTGACATTCCCAAGGGAGACTTATAGACGGTCTTGTATGCCCGAAGGACGTAGTCCATGAGTTAAGATCAATTCTTTCTGTCCGGCCTCACATGCTTTTGCAAAATTGTATTGATTCCTCTGTTTGAGAGCTCTAACATGTTATTGGCCTGAGGATGATTAGGAGAAGCGACTCAGTGCTTAATGACATACTCCTTTGTTAATTTCTTGACATATTTATTTATGAAGTGACTAGCACCTATCTGATATCAGGATCTTCGATATCTCAAATCGTGAAATATGTTCTTACGTAGAAAGCGATAAACTCTTCGGTTGTCAGCAGCTTGGGCAGGAATAGCTTCAATCCACGACTCACATAATCAACGTAGAGAAGGATGTGCTCAAATCCATGACTGTTGGGGAAGGGTCCCATAAAATCGACGCCCCACGCATCGAAATACATCGGAAATCTGAATGAATTTTAGGGACATGAGTCTTTTGTTGTGAGGGTTCCTCCCATATTCTGACAACCAACACAACCTTTGACATATGCTACTGCATCCTTGAATAGTGTTGTCCACCAGAGGTCACACTGCAATACTTTTGCTGCCATTCTATTTCCAGAATGGTGTCCACCAGATTTGAGCAAACAACAATTCTCAAGGACACTCTGATGCTCCTCCTGAGGGATGCACCAACATCAAATACTTCTGCTCCTTCCCTGAATAAGAGTGGGTCTTCCCGTTGGTAAAAATCGATAGTGGACAAGAACTTATCTTTCTTGATTTTCGTCCAATATTGTGGAACTACACCAGAGACGAGGTAGTTCACAATATTGAAATACCAAGGGAGAAAGATAACGCCAAGAATTTATTTGTTAGGGAAGGTGTCTGTGATGGGTTTATTACTCAGTGGAGGTTCTTGATGTTCGATTCTGGAGAGGTGATCTGCTGCCATATTCTGAACTCTAGGTTTATCTTTGATTTCAAGGCGAACTCCTAGAGGAGAAGGATCCATCTGATTAATCTGGGCTTTGCATCCTTCTTCTACAGTAAGTACCAGATAGTGGAGTGTTCAATACAGATAATGACTCTAGATCCAAGAAGATAGGATCTGAACTTCTCGAGAGCAAAAACCAAGGGTAGCAACTCTTTCTCTACGACAATATAGTTACATTGTGCTGCATCTAATGTCTTGCTGGCGTAGTGAATGGCATAGGGCACTTTGTCTTCTCTCTGTCCTAGCACATCCCCAATTGCAAAATTTGATGCATCCATCGTGATCTCAAAGGGTATAAACCAATCCGACGACTATAGGACTAGATCTTGAGTTATTAGCTCCTTCAATTGATTGACAGAAAGGTGAACCTGCTGCAACATGAAACTCGATCTCCTTGCACAACAATTCTATTAGAGGTTGGGCGATGCACTGAAATCTCTGGTGAATCTTTTGTAGAAACCCACATGCCCAAGGAATAACCTCATATTTCTAACATTTTGAGGTGGCTCAAGATTAGTGATCACATTCACCTTTGTTGTGTCGACTTCCATGCCATGCATGGAAATGACTTGTCCTGGTACAATCCCTTCAATGACCATAAAGTATCTCTTTTCCCAAGATAATACAATATTGACTTCCGACATTTTTAAGTACTATGTCTAGGTGCTGAAGGCAAGAATCGAAGTTGTCACCATAGATGGAGAAGTCGTCCATGAACACCTTGAGAAAACTGCCAACCATATAAGTGAAGACTACAACTATGCACAAGTGCATTACACAAACCAAAGGGCATCCTCCCGAAAGCATAGGTGTCGAACGAGCAAATGAAAGTAGTTTTCTCTTAATCTTCGGGGGAGATTGCCACTTGGTTGTATCCGAGGTATCCATCCAAGAAGCAGAAGAACTCCTTGGTGGCCATTCTTCCCAGAACTTGTTCAATAAAAAGCAAGGGGAACTGGTCCTTCCTTGTTGCAGCATTGAAGTGGTGGTAATCAATGCACACACGCTAGGATGTTGATATTGATACCTGAGTAGAAATATCCTCTCCTCTTTCATTAGTAACCTGTGAGCCTAGATTTCTTTGGAACTACATGCAACAGACTCACCCACTTTGAGTCAAAGATGGGATAAACAAACCCTACATCATAACATTTCGTGATCACCTTAATGACGATGTCCCCCAAGTTAGGGTTTAGTATCCTCTGAAATTCTCGAGATGGCTTGACATCATCTTCCAAGTAGATTTGGTGTGAACACAGAGCAAGATTTATCCCATGGAGGTCTGATACATGCCAAGCAAGTGTCTTACAGTTTTTCTCTAGAACCTAAAGCAGTCGAGATTCCTGATCTGAGGTCAGCCTACTATTGATGATTACCGAATACATGTTTTCTGCACCCGCATGGAAAGCATACTTGAGGCCTAGCGGAAGTGGCTTTAATTCCGATTTTGATCGATCCTACTTCTCGATCACTTCAAAAACCAAACTGGTAGGTGGATGATCTGCCACAATTTTGGAAGTGCTACTCACCTTTGTCTCGAGTGGTTCTGCTGATAATGTATCGATCAAATCATCTATGAATTCATCATGTTCGTACTGGCATGAATCTTCTGCCAAAAAGAGGTCCATCAACAAGTAAGAATCTATCTCCCAGTTGGCATCAAAGCATGTGAAGACTGTGTTTTCCAGGTCCCCCACCAAAGAGGGTATTTCCTGAGTCCATGTGTCATTCAAAGAGAACTCCGTATCTCTGATATCTACAATGAAGTCACATTCTGCTTCAGACGATTCTGCTTGACCTTAATCAAGCACGACTTTTGGTTCACTGACCATGTCTATTGTCACTTGTCACTCTTCGAGTAGAACATGATACTTCTAGACCCATAATCAACCACAACCTCTGTTGTGCATAGGAATGGCCATCCAAGAATAATCGGGCATGGAGTAAGGTTGTAGGAGATTCCATCTGAAGGACTACAAAATCAACAGGAAACTGCATGTCTTGCACTGTTACGACAACGTCCTCCAACAAACCTCAGGGTCGCTTGATTGATCGATCAACTAATTGAAGGATCATGTGTGTTGGCTTGAGCGGTCCCAATCCAGATTCTGCGAGCGATGAGGCATGCATAAGGTTGATTGAAGAGCCGATGTCAATTAAATTTCGCTTGAAGACTTGGTCAAAAATCTCACATCTGATCAAAGGTGCCCCTTTGTTTAGCTTCTTCTTCAGGAGATTGTTGATGGCAGCAAAGTAGCCATGGTGAGGACGTGTTTCTCAACTAGCTTGCATATGTTATTGCGGTTTGACCGATGCTTTCTAGTGCATGCTTCTTTCAAGCCCTTATTCACAATGGGTATGGACTCCATGGCTTTGAGCAGAGGCAATTAAACAGTCAATTTTTCAAGAATATGCACAACAACGGGATCGGATAATGCATTTTTTTCATTTTGCAATTTTTGGGTTGTTTATATTTCAGCGGGAAAAGGAATATGTACAGAACTGAAATTAGAAATATAGTTCTTACTTACTTTAAAATTCATGTTCACAACATTCTTTTACAAATGGGCTACAAAAAGGTGTATAATCTGGAGCAAAGGGTGGGCATCCAAAAACTGTGATCTCCGCTTTGTCGGCTGGCGCTAGATTGACTGTTGGTGCTTGCTCCTTCATACTTGTCATGGCTTCACTTCGACTGCAAGCATTTTTTTGGGTTTTTTTTTCATTTTTATGATTCTTATGTTATTTTTGTTGGGGATGGTGATGGCGGGTAACTGGCATAGCTCCTCATTCTTCCTCACCCAAACCTATAGCTGGAACGGTTGATGCAGAAGACGACGATTCACAAGATGAAGCTTTATTCGTCCCCCCCGAAAGTGGCAAACAGAGGTAAGGTCCTAATGCTCCTGAGAGTAACATAATTGGATAAAACAAAATTGTAATCATATGACTCTACAGACACAGACGAGACCTTACATTCTACCTGCTCTAAAGTTATTTGGGTTGGTTTTGACTTGGGCTAGAATTGGAGTACTTGTGGTAGTCAGGACATCCAGATTTTGAGACATCTCTACTATGTCCTTTACTAACTAGGCTAGACAGTCGAGGCTCTGGTTCACATAACTACCTCGGAAGGTTTAGCGTGATAAGAACACTGTGGCTGATGGTATGGAGGTTGAGAAGAGTGTTGTTAATACTGTTGCTGAGGTGAAGGAAGTTGATACTGATGCTGATATGGAGGGGGAGGATACTGCTGGTAAGGTGAACCCGCATACTTATGGTATGACTGGTGCTGGCGGTACGACGGTTGCAGGTATTGCTGAATTTGTCTCCAAATGTTACGATACTGCGGAGACTAGTGGTACAAAGGCTGAGGTTGGGACCAAGAAAATCTCCATCCTTGATGTTGAGGGAATGGACGTGAGTTTGCAGGCTGTCCCTGCTGAGGTCTGCCTGGACGGGACAACTATGTGTCGTTCGACCAAACTCCATTCACATGTTGAATAAGAGGCGATGGAGGAGAGAATGGATCATAGGAAGACAGGGGCTCTGGTTGGTATACCACCAACTGCTGTTGCGGTGCCTGGTCGGGAGTTTGCACGTAATATACATGTTGGACTACCAGCTGCTACTGACTCGACTGAGATTGCAATGGTGGTGTTGTCTCATCTTTCTTCTCAGCGGGAGTCTCGTTCAGTGGAGTTGCAGACTGGAATGTACCAATGGTACTCACCAGCAACACTAGTTGCTTGGTGATCTGATCCAGTTTGTCCATATTTTGGGATCTTTGTTCGATCATAGTGAGTTTTTCGAGATCCACTAATCGTTTCTCGATGATATAAACTTTGGAGAGATGACCCCCAATGATGTTGAGGTTGGATCTCTCATCTCTCTCTACCTCATGTGATGCTTCAATGTGGACTGGCTTGTGGAGTACCTGGGGATGTCTCTAATAAGCACCAGATGAAGAGAGGGTGACCTCTCCCCGGGCCATTTCTTCAAATATCTACAAGACTACAGCTTCATATTTGTTAAAGTGGGATCCCCCATAGGCAACGTCAACTAATCTCTGACAACTTTCAACATTCAGGTCCCTGAAGAAGTGTTGGACCAAGTTGGTCCTCCTTATCTCATGGTGGGGGCACTTCTCCCGCAGATCAGTGAATCACTCCCAGGATTCATGAATGGACTCGTGGGTAGCCTGGGAGAAGTTGATAATCCTGGCTCGCATCTGGCTAAACCGACCGAGAGGGTAAAACTTGTGAAGGAAAGCAGACTTGAGTTCCTCTTTGGTCGTCATGAACTTTCCCAAATGATTGACCCAATACAGGGCCTTGTTTTGGAGATTGATGGGAAAGGCGGTCATCTTAACTACACTTAACATGATGTTAGGGTAGTATGTCGTTCTGTAGATGCGAGAGAATTTCTGTAGGTGAATTTACGGTTCCTCATTGCTACTCCCATGGGATGAGGGTAGGGAAGGAACCGAAGCTTTATCTCAAAGTGAGCGTGCACCGGTGGGATGTGAATCTACTCGATCATCTGGTTGTCTCCAGGGTTATAAGTCTCTTTCAACATAGGTTTATGGTTCTCATTCCTTGTCTCTTCTTCTTGATCATCACAGGGTGGTTCATCATGTCTTCCTCCTTCTCCGGGTTTGTTCCTCATATCATTTATTATGTGTTAGAATGCGATCTGCACTAGTGCTTGCTCAGTCAGTTGCTACTGGATCACTTAGGTGGAAGCCATCAACTGAGCATTAACTTGATTTTTATCAGGTGCATGGACCTGCTCTGGCTGGCGAGGTGGTTGTCCTTTCCCTTTGCCCTGAGGAGCCATCTCTGGATCTGAATCTGACTAAATGAACTCCGGATTGGGATCTAGGATGAACTTCTATCTGCAATGAAAGAGGTATCCCAATGAGACCACTGTGAAACTGAATACCAGATGTAGTGATGATTCTACGATTGAGGTCAATCCTAGATATGTGAATGGAGAAAAAGATGTAGACTGAAATCGACCTCCATTTTCAACAGGTAGACCTGGGACAAGAGTGGTCACAGTTTATTAAGAGATAGAACTGAAGTGGAAAGAAGATGAGTCTAGAGATCAATTCACAAGGTCTGAACAGGGTTCATGAGAATTGCCTTGAATTATTGGGGATACAGAGTCCATTGAATCGATGTTGGTGTCGACGGAGTCCCGAATAGTCCATCCATGGATCGCCATCATAGAGGAAAAGGAAATCGATGAATGAAGAAGGATAGAATGATCAATGAGGAATAAATGTAGTGTAAAACAACAGAAAGGCTCGAAATGAGCATGGGTCAAAGAGGAAACACATATGAAAAAAATTGCGCAAATGTGCAAGACTTGATTTTTGAACCTTAATCTAGATCCATACAATACACAATACAAAATGGGTTCACCAACTATACACATGTGAACCCGTAAGGGTTCGGCTATTTTTATCTTTTCATTTTTAGAGTTTCTATTTCAGACATATCTTTTAACAAGTCCTTAGACACTAACCCTATAGGAGTGAGAGTACTACCGGAAACGTATCCCATACTTGTCCTCCTCCTTTGTAACATGTAGTCTGCACTTTTTGAGGTCTTTGTAACCCTTTCTGGATCCCTAGTCAACCAAAGAATGAGATATAGGAAGCTAATAGGAGAAACCACTGCTTCGAACCTCTCTCGTAATGAATTCACCTATGAGCATGCAAGGCCCTACTTGGATGCAAGATGATGCATGAGATAGACATACTCGTGAGGGAACGGCCTAAGCTCAATACTTCAGATAGGTTCGATGTTCCACACAAGGAAACATCATCATTGACCAAGTCCTTCTCATCCACGTACGATAAAAGCACCATTACATCGGAAATCTGGGCGATACACAAGGTAGTTACAGATTGGGTTTTTGGCTCTAATCCTTAGCGGGTCGCGGCTCTCTCATGGGAGGGGTTTGGTGCCCTTCTAGGGTTGATGAAAACAATGAGGGCTTTATGAACCCCAAACAATGTAGTCCATTACTTATTTTTATTAAGATCAAAGTTAATTTAGTAGTCCCCTTGTTTTAGATTTCAAGGTTTTCACTTTTTTTGGATATTTATCATACAAGCGCCTAACAATTTGTGAATTCTCATTTAAGCCCTAGGTGCTCAAAATCAGAGGGAGATAGCTAAAAAACCATGCATGTTGATTCAATGATGGAAATCTCACCATAGAATCAAATGATGCATACAGAGTTTAGAGAACTTATACTGCTTCCTAGTTCTCTCCATGTGGTATGCAAAATAGAGTTTTTAAACTTGTCTACATGGTGGCGTGCAATCGACAAAATTTCCCTAAACAATAGCCACTAGTCATGAAGAATGATATGTTAATTATTCAGAAATGAACTAGAGATTCTGATCTTGGAGATACCTTGATGCCCGCAAAAACGGATCCTGCTAGCATTGTATGGTGCCTCTTTCAGCGTGTGGGTTCCAGTCCAAATAACTAACAATTATTGATTTGACTAGATCCAAATGTAAGAGACTATAGGCACATAATTCTTGTTAGGGTTTGGACCTAATCATCGAGACAAGAAGTCCTAAAATATAGGGGCTCCATGCACACAAAACAAATAAAAAGAAAGGTGGAAAACTCAAAACATCAAGAAACAAATAAAAATAAAGCGATAAAACTTGAAAAGCTACGACGAGTCCCCCATTTGAACAATTACACGGGCAATGGACCTCATGAAGTATTATTACAAATAATGAATAATGAATAAATGAATCACTCTCTCACCAAAATAACTTGAAAATCCTAAGCTATCATCTATGCTAAGTGTCTTCCTTGTCTTGTTTGTTGCCTCTCCTACTAGCTATGGTGAGAAAGTTAGTCTCCACCATGCTTGGTTGCACCGACTTCCTAAGAAGTCATCCTCACGTAGCAGGCCCCCACATCAAACACAACAAGAGAGATATTAGCACAAATAATCAAATAATTTGTACAAATAAATAAGATATATAAATACGTACAAGTAATAGAAAGTGAAGTAATGCACAAAGAAAGAAAATAAAAGAAAAAGCAAGCATGCACAAATTAGGCTACACTACGTTGCTCCCTGGCAACGACGCCATTTGTTGAGCCCGAGCTTCATGAGGGTTTGAAAGTATCCTTGCTGAAAAGGATATAGAAGGTAGAGCGTTGTTGAGGCGACCGCTCACGAAGCCCAGTTTAGACAACAAGTATCCATAATGTGTAATGAATCAATTATTGACAAAAACATGGAGCACATATTATCACACTCTACAAACAAAGATGTATAACATGCTAGCCTGTAGAGGTTGAACCACTGAGATCAAACACGGTGACCTATTGCTTATTTCTAATAATGTACACAATTGTCCTTTTTTATGTAGGTTTTTGGTTTTTGTTGTTTTTTTAAATTTCTTTTTAGTTTAAATATTATGTAATATTTTATAACTATGTATGTAAAGGATATACATGTACATATGACAGAATAGATATATCATAATAACTATACAAACATAATAAATATGAATAAATATAGTCCTGATTATATAATATATATAAATAGTTTTTTTGTTTTTAAAATATTTATATGATATTTATAATTATAATAATAGTACAAACTTTATATATAAATATATAATAAAAGATAGAGTATTATAATTATAAATATAGGAAAAACAAATTAAAATTCATAACAAAAATGTTTTTGAGTTTTTTTTATTATTTTCAGATGTTTTTGTGATTTTATGGGTATTTTTGGTATTTTGTATTTTTAAAGTAAAAAATATCTCAAAAAAGGGATTAAATAAATAGGCATAATTGTTTTTAATTGAAAAATACTAAACAAAATCAAAATTTTCCAAACTGTTTTTCATATGTAACAAAATATATAAACAAAATTATCATACAGAAACAACTATTTTTGGAGTTTTTGAGGATTTTTTAAATTTTTTATAGGATTTTGGAGCTTTTTATTTTTTTTATTTTTTATTTTTAGAGATTTTTGATCTGAAGCTAGAAAATGTTATAATAGATGAAGTATAATTTTTCTGGAATTTTAAAACATGATTTTCTTTTTTTCTTCTAAATTTCTAAGTCAAACATGGATAAAATGTGCTCAGTTTTAATTTTAATATTTGTAAATGTGCATAAAATGAAAAAAAAAGCGTAAAAGATCAAGTATCCATGTAATTATCCTATTTTTTCATGATTTTTGGAGCACAGATGATATTTATAAAAATTAGAGAAACATGCAGAAAATGAATACTAGCAGGGACCTTTTTTAAATATTAAAAAGTTTTCATGCATTTCAGAACTCTACTACTAAAATCCAAAGGCTAAGGAGCAATTTAACCACACATATTTAAACTAAAACCGCCTTACAAGGTTGTAAGTGCAATATTCAAAATAGTTGAGGTCCTCTGTACACTTTTCCTATAAAATTAATGCTAATTATATCAATTTCTGAACTAAATATAAATACAAAGAGTTGTAGGGTAATATTTGTAAAATACTAATCTCACTTGGGGGGCACATGAGGTGAGTTGGCACAGACATTAATGCAATCACACAAATATGTAAGGGTTTTTTTTGCAAAATATCTCCAATTATTTACAATTCAAACCTAACTTTTGATATTAAATAAAAATAAACGAAATGAAAAGGGGCATGTGTGAAATTTACCCAATATATGCACATGATCCAACGACTAGGCATGACTCACTTCGACGTGTAGCATGCTCTGGATGTGTAATGATGCTTTAAATCGCGACCAAGATTAAATCCTAGATGGGATCGGATGGTGCAGGGCCTTCGGGATCAAGCGACAATAGAATAATTTGAAGATCCTCTACAGATCGGAATATGTCTGTTGTCATCGAAGAATAGGATGAACTCCACCTCCTCCGATCTTTAATCTTTGAATTCGAGCATCCCCGAGCCTCTTCCTTGATTTTGAGGTGGTTTCCATGCTCGGGGGTGACTTCTGCATCTGTCAAACTCCAAAAAAATTCAAGATCTCATCAGAGGAGCTCTAGCGTGTGTGAGTTCTTGGAGCTGCTCTTAAAGTCAAATGGCTCTTAGATGGACCCTTCCAGGAGCGTTACCTACATAGGAAACTCAAAGAGGCTCTGGAGAAGCTTTTGGGTTGTTATTGGAGGAAATTGATGGCAAAATAGAAGGATATGAGGTGCTCCGGCGAAGGCAACATATGTAGCACTGGTGGCTCGAGACAGGAAGGCTCAAGGTGGTCTGATGGGTCGAGGGGATGGACAATGCGTCGAGGAACGAAGGGGGCGTGAAAGATGGGTCAGAGACTATTGAAAATGGGGTGAAAATGGCTGGAACAAAGAGCTTCGAGGATCAAAGATCTTGATTCTACGCTAGCCTACTAATCTAAGGACGGAATAAAATACAGGAATCAAAAAACTAACATGAAATCTACATATAAATGTAAGAAAAATGTGCACATCATACCTAGGGACTAGGGAGCAGAGGCCTCGTCGGAGCGATGCCTTGGAGCTCCTCTCCTCCTTGCTCCGCTCTGAAACCTTGGGGGTTATTTATAGAGATGGAGAGGATGACTTATACGATTAGGGTTTTTGCATGAATCAATGAATCTTTGACTTAGAAAAATTTCTAGCGTGATCTAGGGTAGATCGCATAAGGTTTTTCGTGAAGGAATCGAGAAGAGAAAATGAATGGATCAAAAGGGGAAATTGGGATAATATGGCTTGATTGACGTCTGACATGCCAAGTGGCTGGAGGTAGGGGAGTTGACCTAGGTCAACTAGGGTTAGCTTCTGGTTGGTCCACCTGGACCAACCAGAAAATTCCAAGTGAAAATTATTGGTAAACTCGTTAACAAATAGATAATGAATTAACTAATTTTAGGGTATACTATTCTTATATATTTGGATTTTTTACCTAGCAGACCCTATAATCTTGCCAATTGCCTCCACGACCTTTGAAACAACATAATTCTCCCCTCGGCCCCGTAAACTTGCCAACTCTTACCCTATAAACCTTGTGGTTACTCTTTTTGAAGCTCGCAAGGGTTCTTGGGTAATTTATAGGGTCGATAGGGTAATTACGTTATGCAAAAGGTCGTGGAGGTGATTGGCAAAATTTATAAGGTCTGCTAGTAAAAATCCCATTTATTTTTGTAGAGTTATTTTTTATGAGTTAGTATTGACAAGTATAGTTATAGGTATATTTACCTATATATAGCTTCTTATTTTATTTTATTTTGTACTTTAAATCTTATTATTTTATATACTTAATTTATATATTTATAAAAAAGTTTAAATATAGATAAATATATTTTTATTATATTTTTGTGGTGTTTTGTACACTTAAATAAATAAGGATATTTAGTACATAGGTATAAGTATAGTGTATTCATCTTTGTATTTTTGTATATTATTTTATTTTAGTATATCTTTATGGTTTTATTATATTCTAAATATGTACATACACTATAAAGACTATTTAGGAAACTATAAAAACAAAAAATATAAAAAATTATAAATAATGAATAAAATGAATATTTTATTTAAGTATATAGTACAATAGGGGTCCAAAACCCAACTTTTGCATGTTAACTCCAAATTAGATGAATCCACCTTCATTATATAGCTAATAAAAAGTTATATACAATTAAAGATGATTTGTTGCATTTTGAATTCATATGGAGAAGTATGGATCTGTGAAGTTTGGGTTTTGGAATCTTATTCAGAGTGTGGAGTGAACAATGTTTATTATTTTTAGATAAAATCAATATTGTATTTTTCTTTGTATTTTTATCTACAACTTTCTTGTACAAAGTTTATACATTTGAGGTATAAATATTAAAGAGTATAATAGGTCCCAAAAATGCATTATTAAAGAATGATTAAATAGGGGTTTATTGTATATTTGACCCTTATCTCCCCATACTTTATTCCTTGTTGAGCCAGTCATCACGATGCCTAGGTCTCAAGGTTTAGGGTCATAAAATACCTTTGGTATTTTATTTACTTTTCTTCTTCTTTAACCAAAGTATTTTATAAAATATTTATACAATAAATAATGAATGTTAATTGATAGAAAATAATGATGTTTACATGCATATAGCTAGGGAATAAAGGCTAAAATGAAAGAATAAATGTGATGAAATGGAGATTTATCAATGAGGTCACATGGTGCCACTTAGCCAAATAAGAATTAAGAGAAATACAAAAATAGTAAAAAATAGAAAAGAAATAAAGGAAAAATATTTAGAAAAAATGGAAAACATCATTGTTGTCGATCTCGATGAAATCTACAACTTTCTTGTAGAACATAAGGAGAAAGAAAGTCATCTATATACATAAAATAATTTTTCAAGTAATTTAATGTATTAAACTACTATTTTTTTTCTTATTTTTTTGGATTTTTATTTTATAAATTATGATCAAATAATTATATGTAATATTTTTCTAAATTTATTAATTTGTTAATAAATAATAATCAAATGAAAAATAACATAATAATATATATTCTAATATACAATAATTATATTTATTTATTTATGACCTATAATAAGTTAATTAGTGTTTTTTGTTAGTTATTTTTATTGGTTTTTTAAGAATGAGACATAATATTAGAGAATATTGTAGTTGAATCTGGTATTCAACACCCCCTAAAATTAAACAAATCTCGTCCTCGAGCTAATAAATAAATAATCAATTAGAGAGTTAGATTAATCAGTGAATTCCCTAACATGTGCATGTAACAAGGCTTAAGAAAACCAGAACACTTGATTTTAGAGATCCTAAAATTCTAAGTTCAACTTGTCCCTAATCAAAAGGAATTCAACTCTTCTAATTATCAGACTCTCAATGTGTACATATATAAGAGATATAACATTAATGTGTTGACTGCATTCATGTGAATAACATCAATGTGTCACCTAAAGTTCCAATATCAGTTATTCTCTAAGGACCCAATCCTCAACACTAGGGAAATCTAGTTTTTCTTAATCCATCATTTCATTAGTTTATCAAACTTAAGAATGTGGATGATAGGCCAGATAATGGAAGAAATTGGACCGTGTCATTTCTTTTCTCCCTCTCTTTGGAACAAGGTATCTCTCAAGTACCTTATCAACTCTACACAATTTATTTTTGTTGTTAATCAGTGTATTCGTCAAAAGAAGTTGACCTGTCTATACTTGTTTTCATGGGAGTACACCGGGGTGCATCTTTTTCAAGTATCTAATGTACTTGCACCCAAACTTGTATCGCTTACGATGTAGAGTCTTTTTTGAGGTTCTAGCACAACTCATAAAAGCCTAATATTTTGGTCCAACTGGACACTAAAAGGTTGGGAGCTCTCACCTTTAGAGTAAGGTCGTATAGATTTAACCTTGTAATGCTTTGAGCTTTACTCTTCATCATCATCATTTTTTTCCCGATTAGCTTTACTGTTTTACTAAGGAATGGTGCACACTAATTAACAAATTAATTTAATGATTACACACCCTGGCACTTAGGTTTAAATGAAGAGATTAGTATGAAAACCATGTCCCATACTGGCTAAGATGTTGACACTTAGGTTTCATGAAGCCTTCATTAATCTCATCCCATCCTCGAGTATATAAGATCAGGTCCAACCTTGAATCTCAAATCACAGTTCATCAATTGAAACATCAACTCATCTCAATCATGAATGCAATTGTGCATGTGAGTGATGGTCATATTCTTTAAAGAGTAGATTAAGTATGCAATACATCACACAAATCGTTATAACTAGGGAAGTTTGAATTTTTAAGTCTAAGACCCTAATGATTAAGTTAGGTTAACTAGAATACAAGAGGAGATCTAGCGGAGCAGTCGTGTGGTCCATACAAGGCGGGGCCATAGTTGCTGAGGCGACCGATGTGAAGCACTATGATAAATTCTAATCAAACAATCGAATGCAATGTGCATGCAGATCAAAATTTATTATAAACCCTACAATTAAATGTGTATAGAGCAAGTACGTGTATGGTTCCAAACACAGGGAACACGTCGATATGACATGGATTACTATATATAAATAAATAAATAATGTATATTTGTGTACAATATTTACTCACTTAATCAATGTTTTTATGGTTTTTCTAATTATTTATTTTTTCAATATATATACATATATATATTAAATTTTAATTTTCTATAATATATATTTTATTTTGATATTTTTCTGATTTTTAATTTATTTTTGTAATATATAATAGGTATATATATAAGAGAATATATATGCATATAATATAATATTTATAATATAAGTAATATATAATAAAATATATAATAAATTTACAAAAATCAGAAAATACAAAAGAGAATAGTCCTTTTCATTTTCTAAAGGATTTAAAATATTTATAAGGTATTTATAATATTTAAGAATATATTAATTAGAAATAACTATATATAGGTATATAAAAATTGTAGGGTATTATAATTATAAATATATCTATATATAGTAAAAAATTACTAAATAAATTAATTTTTTATTTTTTTATATCTTTCTTCAGTTTTTCTAATTTTTTGGGTATTTTTTTTCTAATTTTTAGGTATTTTAAAAGTCCAAAAATTCAAAATAAGGGACTTAATAAATAGGACGAGTTGTTTCGGGAAGTAAAAATAATAAATAGGGTCAAAATTTCTCAAAACTAATTTTTATATGTAAAAAATAGTATATATAAAATATAAGACATAAAAGTCATTTTTTAGGGTTTTCGAAAATAATTTGTAATGTTTTAGGGTTATCTAGGTTTTGTGATTTTTAGGATTGTCTTTTGATATTTTTTGTGATTTTTGGTCTGTAGAGATAAAATACAATAATAAATAGTAGGTGATTTTTTTTGAATTTTAGGGTTTTATAATTGTTTGTATTTTTTAAGTTAAACAAGAATGAAATGTGCACTTTTTTGAATTTTAAGAAAAAAGGAAATGCATGAAAAAAACTAAACAAAATATAAGACATGAATAAGCAATTAATTAGACACTTAATCCTATTTTTTAATGATGTTTGAAGCACAACAAACATTTTTAAAAAATAGATTAGAAAAAATAAATTTCAATCAACCTGGTAGGGGCATTTATGTAATTGAAAATAAAAGCAAGGAGTACATGTAAAAACACCACAAACTTTGACCTCCATCTTGAATTTTAATACTAAATCGCAATTACAAAAGGTGCAAGGGTACAAGTGTAATTTTCCCAGCTCACTTGGGAGGTGTTGCGAGCTGAGCAAGTAGAGGATTAACGTTCAATTTACAAAATAAACGGGGACCTTGTTGCAATTGTTCCACTTAATTTTACAAACACTAAATATTTACAGAACTAATTATGAAACACTAAATGACAGAGGGTGTTGTATGTAATTTACCACACTTATTGATCTGGTCGTCATCAGCACGCTACGTGTTTGCTCCTTTGGTTCAGATTGTGTATCGCTTCGAATAAAGGGGACAACCCAGAATAGATATGGGTTGTGCGCTTCATTCGATAGTTAGCAAGTGGTCTGTAAGAATTGCGATGAACTTCGACATGGAGTTTGTTTGATCTTCGATTTCCGATGACTCCGACGATGTCTTCTCAATCCGACAGCGGCTATGTTTCATTGGGACACCTCCGCATGTGCTGGTAGAATTCGGTGAAGACAAAAAGGGCCTCGAGGAGGATATGGGGTGTCTTCGTGCTCCAGGTGACCTGGAGCTCTTTCAGGTCCTTGTTCTCTCTCACGATTTTTCTCCAAGAAATGAAACCTGTACCAAAATATTAGGAAGCTTGAGGGCCTGTTCCTCATCCAATCCTTGAAGTTGTTACACGAAGGGAACGGGATGGCAGGAAGGTTCCGATGAAGGCAGAAGACAAAAACTTGAATCCCAGATCTGTGATGGATCTAGGTTGGACAGATGGGGGTGAACGATGTAGAATGCGAAGGGGGATGTAAATGGAAATGAGGCGGAAGAACTGGCAAGAATAGGGATTTTTTGGCCTAGATCTCAATCGCCAAGTCAATTAGGGTTTCCTAATTACCCCTACTCCTAATGAATAAAAGTGATATTAAAAGCATGAAATGAAACCTAAAATCTAAAATTACCTAGAAGCGTAGAAGGTTTGGGCCTCAACTAGGTCAGGGACCTAAGAGACAGAACCGGCCGACGGTGGTTCCAAATGTGATTGGATTGCCTCATCCGGTCGTTTCTCCTCGTTGCAGGACCGATCACCAGCTTGATATCACCAAGGAGGAGATGCTTGGAAGACCTGAGGGGCCAAGAATGGCTAGGAAGGGATAAAAAAGCAAAACAATGGAGAAGGTGAAGCTTTATAAGCGGGTGGAGGTTGAGTTTCGAGGCTCGATTGCGTGAGATGGAGTAACGGTTGGCGAAGAAGGATGGGTCAGAGAGGGTTTCGATCTTGTGAGGTTCAAAGAAGTTGAGGGATCAAGGAGGAAGGGGGAAAGTGCATTGCTTGAAAATGGGGAGAAGTTAGAGTCTGACATGATGACCCCAAGTTGGACAGAACAGTTGACCATCGTTCAATAACGGAATAGCCATGGTTTGTCCACGTGGGCCAACCAAGAAAAAGAGAATTAAAAAAGCTTGTAAATTCGATTAAAAATAAAAAATGAATTAACTAAATTTGTCTTAGAACATAAAAAATATTTCTAATTTTATGTAGCATTTAATCCTATTTTTATTTATTTATATGAGGCTATTTATTACAAGTTACTTTTTACATGTATAAACATAGGTAAAATACCTATATTTTGGTATTTTTATTTTTATTTTATTCTTATGTACATTTATTTTATATATTTTTGATTTATTTAATTACATATTTAGGTATTTTAATTTCATTTTTTTGAGTTTCATTGTACACTTAATTAATTATGTATATTTCTTTATATGTATATATATATGTGTGCGTGTGTGTATTTCATCTATTTATTGAAGTAATTGATTTATTTTAATTAATTTTTGATGGTTTTATTTTATTTTATTTTATTTATGGGCATGTGTTTTAAATAATATTTACACTTTTATAAAAATATAAGAAATTGAAAAATATGAATAATAATTATATTGAATATAATATACATGTATATTGCACAATGAGGGCCCAAAATCTAAATTTTACATCTTAACTCCAAATTGAATGAAACCACCTTCATTAAATAGCTTATTAAATTTTTTATATAACTAAAGGAAAGTTTGCTCAATTGTGATAAAGTATGGAAGATATAGGTCTGCAAAGTTTTCTTTGTGGTTTGTTATTTTGTGTGTCACGATCACACTATGCACTATTTTTTTGTGAAATCAATTTTTTTATTTTTCTTTGTATTTTTTATCTATAATATTAATGTAGATGGCTTTGTTATTTAAGGGTGTACAAATAACAATATAAAATAGGTCCGAAAAACCAATATTTGGGTAAAAGAATAATTAGTGTTTTAATTGCATTTTCTATACAGTTTCTTTGCCTTATCACCCTCAACTTTATTCCTTGTCGATTAAGTCATCTTGATGACAATGTCTCAGGGTCTAGGGCCGCTCAGTATCTTTGACACTTCATTATTTTTCTTTTCTTTCCTTTATTCTTTTATTTTTAAATTAAATACATAATTAATATAATATTTTCTACATTATTTTGTACAATTTATAGAGTGTTTATTTTGACAAATTAATTATATATACATGCATTTATCTAGGGATTTAATACCAAAATGAAAGAACGAAGGTGATGAAGTGAGGATTCATCACCCCATATACTTGCCTTTGCTAGTCTTTAGAAAACACTTATGCTTATAAATACCTTAAAGAAAATAAAAAAAAAAGAAAAATAAATAACTTGGAATAATTTTTGACTTTTAAACTTGTCTTAATAAATCAAAGTTTGGAGCTCAGAGAAGTCCTTTAGATTATTTGTTTGTTCGGAACTGCGTTTAGGTTAGGAAGTGTGACACAACAACCTTTAGGTTAAATAATCCTATTATCCAATTCACAGTCTGATCAGAACAATCCTCTCAGTCACATACTCTTGCTACCTTGAAATGATAGAACTATGTGTGTGAATTGTTCAGCTCTTCCCAGACAAACTATCGAACTAAAAAGTAGTCTGCTCTTTTGGTAACTCATCCTCGTGAAGACATATAATTCCTTCTAAGGTCTAGTGCTGCCAATCATTACAACCGAATGGGGGAGACGCTAGAAGAAAGGGAAAAAGAAGTGGGAATGACCAGTGTAGTCTTCATTCCCTTGTGAAGCTCGGTTAGTGTAACCTTGTCTTCACATAGAAATAGGCTTTTCTGAAGCCCAAATTTTTGGTGGTTTTTTTGGTGTAGAATTCTTCGGATATTTTATTTGACTTTGCATAACATCTGCATTCTTGTTTTTGCCCCAACATATATAGCATCTTTTGTTCCTCCCATTTTCTGAGGTCTTGGAAAAAGTTACTTCGGCAGATCGATCTTCATCTGGAGCTTGTCTCAATCCATCTCCAGTCTTTAGATATCATTTTTACCAAAATAAGTGGGTTAGAGTGCTGGTTTTGGCAATCCCTAAGAATGGTTCTTGAGCCACCCTTTAGAAGTAGCCTAGCATCATCCTGACTTAGACTACAAGATTTGTCAACAATCCATCTAGGTTGAGCTAAGTGTTAAGTGTGAGGTTTCTGATCAAGCCACTGTCTCAAGAGTCTTATAGATGATTGATGAACGTAAAATTCGCCTCTAAAATTAATGTAAAATTAAGCTGTAGTACAGGAGGCAAATTTGGTTCAGCAAAAACCACAGACTTTGAATGCTGTGGAATATTTATACTTGGCAAGTGTACCAAGGTCGAACACAGGGATACAGCAACCTAAAGTGTGTATTGAATTTGGATTCATGAAGCTCAATGTGATTTAATCTCAATTTCACGTCCTCATGCAAATTACACAAAATACAAAGCGATACTATGCTGTATGCATTTTTTTTAGATATTTTTAGGCAAGTTAAGGAGATGATGCATATGCAAAAGAATAAGTATGCTTAATAAAAACCTACAATTATAGCCTAAAATGTGAGCAACGCAATATAGAATGAAATTAGAGTCAATTTGAACACATCATTAAAAATCGGTCATCAAATCAAGCAAGACAAGTAGAACATGGTCCCATTTTTCACATAAAAAATCACTTAAATTAAAACAGTGTCAAATGAAACAAGTAAGCATGCTAAAATGTAGAGGACAAAACAAGGATCAATACGACACTAAAATCATGCAATTTGGACCTACGATGCTCAAGTTAAGCTAAAAACAGTGCAAGGGCATAATTGTAATAAAAATACAATAAAATGAAGGGATAAATATTGCATTTAGGTCCCTAGAGGGACCTAAATGCAAATAAAGAAAATCGTTTGGGCCCATCTGTAATTTCACCATTTGCGCGCATGGACCTTTTTGTAATTTTGAAAACCTTCGAGGGCTTCCCTATAATTTACCCAGGCACGCACGTAAGGCACGTGCTTGGGGACCAAAATGCAATTTCTTAAAATGTCCGGGTCTTCTCTGCAATTTACCCAGCACCTCACGTGCGCTGCACGTGAGGGGCCAGGCTCAGGTCAGCACCTTTGGCTCGGGCCACGTGGCTATGTCTGGAGGTTCGGCATTAGGCTTGGAGGACCCGAGCCTATAGGTCTGGAAGGAGGCTCAGGTCCACCACGTGGTGTCGTCGTGACCGTCCGATCCTGATGATCGGATGGTGCCTGTAACTTCATCCTCCTCCGTGGCTCACCGGAGGAGGCAGGGCTCCGGCGAGGTCTATGGAGCTCCTCCGCCTGTCGCAGACACGCCTGATGGTCGGAGAAGCTAGCTGGGGACGCCGCGAAGACGTTGGGGCTCCAGCGATGCTCCAAAGCTGATCGGAGCTGCGGGTCGAAGAAGCGTCGCCGGAGGAGAAGGGCTTGAAGATGCTCCGATGTTGCCTCCAGCCATTGAAGGTCTGCCAAAGATTAGTATAGCCGAAGCAAAGAGCAGGAGGTGCGTGAGTGGGGTGAAGTGAGTGGGGGCCTGTGGGGCGTCGGGAATGGTGGCCCGTGTTCTTCTTCTCCGGCGAGGTGGTGAAGAAGGTGATCGGAGCGGGGAGGTCCTGAAGAAGAGAGAGGGGGTCCGCGTGAATGGCGGTGGTGTGGCGAAGCTGGTGGGTCGATTAGACGATGGTGGCAGTGGGTGAGGGTGGTGGATTAAATTGAAGAAAATGAAAGAAAAAGTCTCCTCGCCGGAGCGAGGAGTTGGCGGAGGGTGTGGCCTGTGATCGAGCTCCGGTGGAGCTCTGGTCGTCACCCTACTGGTCAGCCATCTCCAGCGAGCTCAATGGTGCGCAAAGACACCGCGACACGGCCACATCGGCCGTGGGTCGACACCGAACTCCAGCCGTCTTCGCCTCGACGCCCCGCCCTCTCCGCTGTCACCAGGGGCGGGGGAGACTGGGCTAGAGCCCAAAATGGTGGACGAGGTTATACGGTGGCGGGGCAAGGGCTTTATAGGCAGAGGAGAAGATCGGTTATGGTGGTGGGCGAACGTTTTTGAGTGGGGGTTTAATGGCGATGGAGGTGATGGGTGTGCATGGTGGGTGATGCGCGAGAATGGCAGTAGATCGGGGAAGATGTTGGTGATGTTACGTCGAGGAGGTGGTGGCTGGAGCGTTGGCTAAAAATGGAAGGGGGTGAAGTTGCCGCGAGTCGTAACGTCTGGGGGAGGAAGCGGATGGAGGAGGACGATGATGCACAGTCGTTGGATCGTGAGATCCAACGGCTGGGAGTAGAGCACGCATGGAGGGCCACGATCAGATCTTAGGATCTGATCGTGTGGCTAGGGCTGAGGCGTGATGGAGTGGCCGAGATGAAAGGAAGGGGGGATCAAACAGCGAGGGGTATTTGGGGTGACGTGGCAATGAAGTAGGCGTAGGATGGGCGTGTGATCGAACAGTGGAGATTGGAGGGAGACGTGGCAGGTGGAGGGCCGTTGGATGGGTGCTGGATCGAGTGGCTGAGGAATAGGCGGAAGCGGGTGGGCGAGATTAGATCTCAGGAGAGATCTGACGGTTGGAGATGAGGCGAGGATGAACGGTGGAGATGGAGGCGATGCGGAGCTGATCCAACGGCCTAGGAAGCGCGCTAGGTCACGTGAGATGAAGCGGGCCACGTGGTGGCTCCAGAGAGCGCCACGTGGCCCAATGAGAAAATTCAGAGAAAAATACAACGAAAATTAGAAAAGAAATAGTTAGAGGCTGAATTTGGAAAAGTCAAAACATGAAAGTTGCTCGTCTCGAAGAGATCTACAACTTTCATGTTGGTCAAAAATCCAAAAGAGGTCATCTGTACAAAAGCTATTTTTGGGAGTATTTTTAAGGGAATAAAAACACCGATTTTTTGGTTTTGATTTGTTTTTGTATTTTTTTATCTTTTAAGGGTCAGTGAATTATCGACAACTATTCTACCTAATTTTTAGGGTCTTTTGAGGATAAAATAATTACAAGAAAAATACGGGAAATTAAATACAAATAATTACACAATATAGTACAAGATAAAAACAAAGAATTAAAGGTGATTTTATTGGATTAATTAAGATAGGGGTTTTAATAAGCAGCTTTTAGCACGATGAATACGAGATTCATCATACCCCTATACTTAAACCATGCTCGTCCTCGAGCATCTAAAGAATGAAGGAGTCGGATTAATTCCTAACAGTGCACGTGAAATTTTCAAGGCTTGCTCTTTCAAAGACTCTTGACCTAAGTGATCCTAAAATTCTGGGTTTATCCAAGCCTTTAGTCAGAAGGAATCCAACTTCTCTGATTATCAGACTCACTTTTCGTACAATATAATATAAGGATATGACATTTAGTGTACTACATTTCATGAGAGCCGAGTCAATGCATCACTTAAAAGTTCCAGTCCCAAAGATCCTCCTCTAGACCTAATCCTCAATACTAGGGAATAAGTCTATTCTTGCTTCAGTCCAATGTCTCATTAGTTTGTCAGACTTTGAAATGTTGATGGACGGCCATATGATGGAGGGACATGGGATTGTGTCTATTTTTCTCACCCTCACATTGGAACAAGGGACCTCTCGTGTGCCTTTACTCAACACATGTAAATTATTATTTTGTTGATCAATATGTCCGTCAAGAGAGTTTGGAGTCGTCTGCACTTGTTTTTTGGGAGCACACCGGGGTGTGTCTCTTTTGAGTATCTAAGATACCTTCGACACCCAGACTTGTATCGCTTACGATGTAGGGCCCTTTTTGTGGTGTCAGCCCGACTCCTTGGTCCTAATTAGCGCTTGGTCCAAGTGGACACTTTGAAAATGTTTGGGAGCGCTCGCCATTGGTGGAAGCTCATATGGAATTTGACTTTGGATTTAGAGCTTTTCTTTGATATTTCATTTCTTTTGTTGGCTAGCTCCACTGCTTTTACCAAGAGATTGGCGCACACTGATCAACAAGTTCCTTTAAATTTCATCACACCCTGGCACATAGGTAAATATCAAAGAGATAGCATATGAATCTTGTTCACATACTGGCTAGGGTTTTTGCTGACACTCAGGTTTTCTGAAGCCTTCATTAACTTTATCCCATCCTCGAATATCATTAGATCGGGTCTAAAATCAAATCTACAGTCCTAGTTCCTCAAGTGATATCTCATCTCAGCTCATCAATCATGCAGTTGTGGATGTGACTGTGCTGATCATATTTTCTTGAAAGTAGAGATGAAGAGTGCAATATAGCACTCAAATCTTTCAAACCAGGGGAGTGTGGATATTTAAGTCTTGAAAACCCTAATGACTAAGGTATGTTAACTCAGACTCTCAAGATCCCAGAGATCCAGTGTCCTTAAAATCCTCAAGCCTTGCATGAGTGTGAATGTGTCAGGAATACACCAACTCCTAGGGTTAGTGAATTTTTGTGTGATTTTTTATCTTTTGCAGAATTTTACGGGTTTTAATTTTTTTTAAATTCCTCGGAGAAACAATGACTGGCCCAGGCTCAATTGAAAGTATACACTTTCAGCTAGTATGGGTGTAAGTACGGGCCGAGGCCCGTGTTACTTGAGGACGGGGCCGTATGCGATGTCCTCTAAACCACCCACTCTGTTAAGGGAGACCGAGGTTCCCTCACTGAAAATGTCTACTAAACCTAGTAGTCAGAGTCACATTCCAAGAAAGATTTTTAATTTTTTCAATTTTTTTTAATACATGAATATTTACAAAAATTAATCCCTCAATTTTTAATTTTTACAGGTTTTTACTCAGTTCCCAAGGTTACCAAAACCTAGCCCGAAAAAATAAAATTTTAAAAAGTTTTAAAAACGCGAGCTAAGGCTAAAGTAAATATACAATAATATACGGTATACCCCCTATACTTAAAATTTTGCTATGTCCTCATCGCACAAGTGCCATGAAGCCAAGGCTCGGTTCAAGTACAGGGTGATATAACATAACTGAAGAGGAGGGTCCCCCTATACTTAGGCAAAATCGGCCTAAGCAACAAGAAGACAGAACGAGGGAGGGATGAATAGGCAGGTCCCCCCTGTACTTAGACTACAAATAGCCGAAGTAAGGTCTGTGTAAGGGGGGGATGTCTATGGTACAAGGGTGAGGGGGAGGGGTTCGTGAAGAATAGATACAGATAGAGAGATAGAGATAGATAGAGAGAGAATGAAATATACAGGGGAGGGGTGGGGGTGAGTATGTGCATGTGCAGTGTAGGTTTGTGTGTGTGAGGGGGGGATTTTTTTTTGAGTACAATATGCAAGACTGAAAATAAATATGCAGATGCAATGTTTTTTTTTCCTTTTTTTTCTTTTTTTTCACCATGCAATGCAATTTGACTGATAAAAATCCTAGAATTTCTTCACGGTTTCTTTTGCGGCCTCTTCAGCGGAAGCTCCCGACTTCGCGCCTCCATGACGATCAGGCGTCCTTGATTTTCATGGGCCCTGCCACAAATGAGAAAAGTTAGAAACTCAGAGAAATTAAATCAGCAAATAATATGCAAAGAAATGATGCATGAAATGAGGACCTAAACATTTTTGAAAAAAAATCAAAATTCAAAAATTAAGCAAAGCCGTATCCCCGGCAACGGTGCCATTTGATGACCGCAAAATTCGCCTCTAAAAATAATGTAAAATTAAGCTGTAGTATAGGAGGCGAATTTGGTTCAGCAAAAACCACATACTTTGAATGCTGTGGAATATTTATACTTGGCAAGTGTACTAAGGTCGAACATAGGGATACGACAGCTTAAAGTGTGTATTGAATTTGGATTCATGAAGCTCAATGTGATTTAATCACAATTTCAGGTCCTCATGCAAATTATACAAAATACAAAGTGATGCTATGTTGTATGCATTTTTTTAGATATTTTTAGGCAAGTTAAGGAGAAGATGCATATGCAAAAGAATAAGTATGCTAAATAAAAACCTACAATTATACCCTAAAATGTGAGCAACGCAATATAGAATGAAATTAGAGTCAATTTGAACACATCATTAAAAATCGGTCATCAAATCAAGCAAGACAAGTAGAGCAGGTCCCATTTTCACATAAAAAATCACTTAAATTAAAACAGTGTCAAATGAAACAAGTAAGCATGCTAAAATGTAGAGGACAAAACATGGATCAAAACGACACTAAAATCATGCAATTTGGACCTACGATGCTCAAGTTATGCTAAAAACAGTGCAAGGGCATAATTGTAATAAAAATGCAATAAAATAAAGGGATAAATATTGCATTTAGGTCCCTGGAGGGACCTAAATGCAAATAAAGAAAACCGCCTGGGCCCATCTGTAATTTCACCATTTGCGCGCATGGACCTTTTGTAATTTTGAAAACCTTCGAGGGCTTCCCTGTAATTTACCTAGGCACGCACGTGAGGCACGTGCCTGGGGACCAAAATGCAATTTCTTAAAATGTTCGAGTCTTCTCTGTAATTTACCCAGCACCTCACGTGCGCTGCACGTGAGGGGCCAGGCTCGGGTCGGCACCTTTGGCTCGGGTCACGTGGCTATGTCTGGAGGTTCGGCATTAGGCTTGGAGGACCCGAGCCTATAGGTCTGGAAGGAGGCTCGGGTCCACTACGTGGCGTCGTCATGACCGTCCGATCCTGATGATAGGACGGTGCCTGTAACTTCATCCTCGTCCGCGGCTCACCGGAGGAGGCAGGGCTCCGGCGAGGTCTATGGAGCTCCTCCGCTTGTCGCTGACACACCTGATGGTCGGAGAAGCTAGCTGGGGACGCCGCGAAGACATTGGGGCTCCAGCGATGCTCCAAAGCTGATCGGAGCTGCGGGTCGAAGAAGCGTCGCTGGAGGAGAAGGGCTTGAAGATGCTCCGATGTCGCCTCCGACCATTGAAGGTCCTGCAAAGATTAGTATAGCCGAAGCAAAGAGCAGGAGGTGCGTGAGTGGGGTGAAGTGAGTGGGGGCCTGTGGGGCGTCGGGAATGGTGGCCCGTGTTCTTCTTCTCAAGCGAGGTGGTGAAGAAGGTGATCGGAGCGGGAGAGGTCCTAAAGAAGAGAGAGGGGGTCCGCGTGAATGGCGGTGGTGTGGCGAAGCTAGTGGGTCGATTAAGACGAAGGTGGCAGTGGGTGAGGGTGGTGGATTAAATCGAAGAAAATGAAAAGAAAAAGTCTCCTCGCCGGAGCGAGGAGTTGGCGGAGGTTGTGGCCTGTGATCGAGCTCCGGTGGAGCTCTGGTCGTCGCCCTACTGGTCAGCCATCTCCAGCGAGCTCAATGGTGCGCAAAGACACCGCGACACGACCACATCGGCTGTGGGTCGACACCGAACTCCAGCCGTCTTCGCCTCGACGCCCCACCCTCTCCGCTGTCACCGGAGGGGCGGGGGAGACTGGGCTAGAGCGCAAAATGGTGGACGAGGCTATACGGTGGCGGGTCAAGGGCTTTATAGGCAGAGGAGAAGACCGGTTATGGTGGTGGGCGAACGTTTTGAGTGGGGGTTTAATGGCGATGGAGGTGATGGCTGTGCATGGTGGGTGATGCGCGAGATTGGCGGTAGATCGGGGAAGATGTTGGTGACGTTGCGTCGAGGAGGTGGTGGCTGGAGCATTGGCTAAAAATGGAAGGGGGGTGAAGTTGCCACGAGTCGTAACATCTGGGGGAGGAGAGCTGGAGGAGGACGATGATGCACAGCCGTTGGATCGTGAGATCCAACAGCTGTGAGTAGAGCGCGCACGGAGGGTCATGATCAGATCTTAGGATCTAATCGTGTGGCTAGGGTTGAGGCATGATGGAGTGGCCGAGATGAAAGGAAGGGGGGATCTAACGGCGAGGGGTATTTGGGTGACGTGGCAGTTAAGTAGGCGTAGGATGGGCGTGTGATCGAACAATGGAGATTGGAGGGAGACATGGCAGGTGGAGGGCCGTTGGATGGGTGCTGGATCGAGTGGCTGAGGAATAGGCGGATGCGGGTGGGTGAGATTAGATCTCAGGAGAGATCTGACGGTTGGAGATGACGCGAGGATGAACGACGGAGATGGAGGTGATGTTGAGCTGATCCAACGGCCCATGAAGCGCGCTAGGTGGCGTGAGATGAAGCGGGCCACGTGGTGGCTCCAGAGAGCGCCACGTGGCCCAATGAGAAAATTCAGAGAAAAATACAAAGAAAATTAGAAAAGAAATAGTTAGAGGCCGAATTCGGAAAAAGTCAAACATGAAAGTTGCTCGTCTCGACGAGATCTACAACTTTCATGTTGGTCAAAAAGCCAAAAGAGGCCATCTTTACAAAAGATATTTTTGGGAGTATTTTTAAGGGAATAAAAACACCAATTTTTTGGTTTTGATTTGTTTTTGTATTTTTTTATCTTTTTAAGGGTCAGTGAATTATCGACAACTATTCTACCTAATTTTTAGGGACTTTTGAGGATAAAATAATTACAAGAAAAATACGGGAAATTAAATACAATTAATCACACAAAATATTACAAGATAAAAACAAAGAATTAAAGGTGATTTTATTGGATTAATTAAGACATGGGTTTTAATAAGCGGCTTTTAGCATGATGAATACGAGATTCATCAATGGTATGAAGGTATCTATTTAGACACATTTATTTGACTCATGAACATAGTCTCATAGAACCTAAAGAATTAAGCCAAGGAAGTATCCCCAATTGGTTCCTTTGAAATTAAGTGCATTAAGGTCTATTCCAAGCTCCAAACAACAAACTTTATTTTAACTTGTTCAATAGTCTTAATTATTCCAAAAAATGCATATGTTATGTACAATGCAAGAAAGTATTTTTGCGAAGCAATTTTTGGTTTTGAATTTTTTATGAAACTCTAAAAAGTTTGCAAATTTTTATGCAAGTTTTTAAAACTTTTTGTATTTTTATGGACTATTAATTTCGTAAATTTTTTAGTGATTTTTGAAACATAAACGAGTTAGTCAAATAATTATGTATAGATATTTACACGGGAGTGCCTTAGTATTTACAAGAACTTAGGTGAAGAATTTACACTAGATATTTACATGGATTAAATTAGTTGTTATTTACAGGTTTGTATCTATAGAGTTTGTAAATAATTGTTATTTGCTTGAATTATGTATATGGTTCTAAAAAAAATTTGAATATTTTGACAAATTTTTTGAAAAACCTTATTTTGAAAATAATTTTGCAAACATTTACAAAATCTGAAAATCATTTTGCAAAGGATTCTTCAAACAATATATATAGATTTTTCAAAGTATTTTTACAACCATTTTTCAAACCATTTGCAAATAGATTTTAAAAACATTTTATTCAAACAAATACAATGCTTTTTTATAAACAAAATATTTTTAGAAATGTTTGAATTTATTTTGCAAAATAATTTTCAAATAATTTCCAAGAAATTTTTCAAAGAATTTTTCCAATCATTTTTCAAACATTTGTAAAATATTTTCAACTGGTTTATTAACTATAATTACAAAGAATTTCAATATATATCTAAAATTTTTATTAATTAGCCATATTATTAAAAATACGAAAGTACGAGTTATGACTAAAGTATATACATCGTATATACGATCCCCCAATATTTTGCATGAGCTATGTCCTCATAGGTCAAACAGAAAAAGGAAGATATAACTCATGCTAAGTATAGGAAATTCTATACTACAACGACTGAATAATGAATGAGAAGTCGGTCTTACTCCTATACTTAGGATCAATCAATCCTAAGTATAATAGACTATGTTCATGCAGGGTGGGTCGAGGGTGGGAACGAATAAATAACTCATCAGCTCGGGGCTATCTCTCCCTACTCTTAAGGTAAAATATCCCTAAATATAAATAAAATATCAAGAATTGAGGAGACAGGCGATGGATCAAAGAATGAACACCCGAGTACGCTCATCCCTCTATACTTAGGATGAAGTATATCCTAAGTATAACAATGTTGAATGGGATGAGTGCAACTTTTCGCAAGAATGAAAGAATAGAATTCAAAAAGAAGAAAAGAAGAAAATGATTGATTAATCAAAAATGTTTTTGATTACCTTTTTTGAATATGATGGTGCATCGGTGTTAAGCTCTTCATGGTAGACCGCCTGTATAGAATCCACAGAAATGTATCATGATCAAGGTATCTCTTTAGTAGATGTTTGTTGATCACGAAAGGCTATGTGTCTTCCTATAAACTAGATATCACAATGCTTCCATTGTCACACACATGCTTCACTACAAATGGCCCAGTCCACTTTATCTTTAACTTACCTAGGAATAATTTGAACTTTGCATCGAACAACTAAAACTTTGGTCTCAGTTCGAAAGTCTTTCGGTGGATGTGCTTGTCGTGCCACTTCTTGACTTCCTCCTTGTACATTAGGTTGTTGTCATTTTCTTAATCACATAATTCAAGGAGTCTATTCAGATAAAGCTTTTTGTTTTTGATCTCCATCTTGTAATCCAAATTGCAGACATTATCGACCCATAAAGATTTATGAATTAGTTCAACTAGCAAATGTCATGACTTGCCGTACACTAGGCGGTAGGGTGACATTCCCAGAGGTGACTTGTATGCGGTCTGATAGGCTTAAGGAACCAATTACTCCAGTCAGGATGTACGAGTTTCTGAAGAATTATTTTAATCTCCCTATTTGAACATTCTGCCATGCCATTAGATTATGGGTGGTATAGAGAAGCGACACGATGTTCAATGCAATTTTGATGAGTCAGCTTCTTCACCTCTCTATTTATGAAATGGATACCACCATCTGATAATAGAATTTTAGGGATCTCGAACCTTGCAATGATGTTCTCTTACAGGAACCAGTAGACGGTGTGATTGCCAGTGGCTCTGGTTGGGATAGCTTCCACCCAATGACAGACATAATGTAATTGAGTTAGGCTAAGAAGAGTGTCAAAGTGAAAGGGTGAAAGACATAGCCACAAGGGTTAAGAAAATCAAGTGTGAAAAAATGCTTTTACTTGTCAAGGGAAGCCATAAATGAAAGAGTCACGACAATGAGCACAATATAATAAAATTCTTGACTGTTGGGAAATGGACTCATGAAGTCTATGCCCCACGCATCAAATACATCTGAAATCTGAATTTACTTTATGGGCATTATATCTCTTATTCATATGGTTCCACCCTTTTTCTAACAGTCAGTACAACATTTTACAAAATCATCTACATCTTTAAATAGAGTCGGGTACTAGAGACTGCATTGGAGCACTTCCACTACCGTTCATTTCCTAGAGTGGTGTCCTCCTGATTCTCGATTATGGCAATGTTTGAGGACACTGGACTTGCTCCTAAAGAACGCACCTTCTCCAGATGTGGTCTTCCCCCTCATGAAAGAGATAAGGATACTCCCACTAATAGAAATGGATATCTGACAAAAAAATATCAACTTTATGATTCATCAAATCTTGCAGAGTTCTCTTCGAAAAAAGATAGTTCACAATATTGGCAAACCAAGGGAGCGAGGTGACTGCTAGGATGGCTTCATCTGGAAAGGTCTCTGTAACAGGTATCAAGCTCTACTAAGGAGTGTCCATCTTTTGTAATTTTGAAAGATGATCAACCATCATGTTTTTTATTCCAGGCTTGTCTCTGATTTTGAGATCAAGATCCTGGAGTAGAATGATCCATCTGATGAGTCTTGGTTTAGCGTCCTTCTTGCTTTGCAAATATTTGATGGTAGAATGATAAGTGTATACTATGACTTCGGATCCCTATAAATGCATCTGAATTTTTCTAGGGTGAATATGACTATTGATGAATCTCCATTTCATCACCTTTATTCTATCATTTTGGCCTTAAAAAGCCTAGCTAATGCATGTAAATAGCATTAATTTGTATAAAATATCATTCCTTATTTATTGCATTTATTATGTAAATAATAAGTTTTTAATACCAAAATAATAGAAAAAAGAGAAGAAAAGAAAAATAATAAAATATCGAAGATATTTTATAACCATAAACCCCGAAACCAAGTCAAGAATTGAGTTGGTCAATGAGGAATAAAGTAGGGGGAGATAAGGGCCAAAAATCCAATAAAACCCAATTCTTTTATTCATTATTTATCCATTCTTGACACCTATTTTATTATTTATTATTTATTCATCAAATAAAGAAACTTTGTACATGAAAGTTGTAGATAATAATGTAAATGAAAATACAAAATTGAGTTTGTACAAAAATAATACACAGTTTACATTTTATACAGAAAATGAAAAGCCAAAATCCCAACTTCACAAGCCCATATCTTTAAAACAAAGACTCAAAATGTATCAAAATCACTCTAATTGTATATAAATTTTCATAAGCTATTTAATGGAGGTAATTTCATATTTCTTGGAGTTACTATGTAAAAGTTAGTTTTTGGACTCTCATTGTACATTATACCTGATTAAAATATTCAAATTATTCATCCTTCATTATTTTTACAAATTCATATTTTTTACTTTTATAATTATTAGATTATGTACATATTAAAACCAAAATAAAACCAAAAAGAAAATATAAAATAAAATAAGTCCATGTGAAAACATAGACAAAATACCTATAATATTATATATACATAATAAAATGTGAATTTCATTCTTTTACTCTTTATTCATTTATATTTTTTATAATCTTGTAAATATTATTAAAAATATAAAACCAAAACAAAACCCAATAAAATACATTAAAATAAAATGATGTATATAAAAGATAGATGAAATGCCTATAAGTATATGTGTATAATTTACATACCTATTTATTTAAGTGTACAAATAACATCATAAAAATAAAATAAAATATATTTATACAAAATAAGTTATAAATATATAAAATAAAAGAATAAAATAATAAAATAAAATATACAAAATAAAAATAATATGGTCAAAATATAGGCAAATATACCTATAATTATACCCTTAAAAACTAACTACTCATAAATAACATAAAAAAATAATTAAAAATCATAAAAAGACTAGAAGAAATAATAAACATTTTTTTATGTTATACTTAAAAAATAAATCAATTACTATTTTAATAAATAATTTCTAATAAAACTTGATGTTTTGACCATATTCGAGCGGAGTTGGACCAATCAGGTCCTCCCGTTCTTTGACTGTTTGGTCAACCCCACCACACTCCCGATTTGATGCGAACCTGTCTTTCCTGCATCTCCCCCCTTATTTCACGGGTGTCTCTTCCATCAATCGCCTTCGACTCCTTAATATGAAATGATCATGAACACTGTACATACACGCCGAGCCTTAAACCCCTTATACATACTCTCGATCCATTGATTTTAGCTGGCCAAATAAGGTTGCACGTTTCTTCTATAAATAAAAGTCATCCTTCCTCCATGCAATTTTATCCATATCCAAACCCTAGATTCCCTACATATCAGCCAACCGTGCATCCTAGTGACAGGCGGAGGTCCCCTGAGGTGCTGGCGTGTCAAGGAGGAGGAGCTACGCCCAAGGCCATCGTCGTCGGTGACTTCTGCTCCGAGGGCAACCGCCAGGTATAAGAGCTGTCGTTTATCGTTACTTTTAATCGCATTAAGTTGTAGGTTTCATTTCACGTTCTTAGTTTAGGTTCTAGCTAGTTAAACTAGGGTAATCAGTGAATCACGTAGTTCATTTGAGTTGAGCTCCGACGAGCTCCTCTGTGTATGATCATCTGCTCCCTGTCGCTCATATCACCCTCATTTCACTCCCCTACGCTTTCTGAACACCCCGCACCTTTTCATTCACCTAGATCAACTCCGATCTGGAGATCGGGTCTCCATCTCCTCCACCCTTGATGGAGACCTCCGCTTCGACCCACCTTCACTCATCGCCACTCAATAAAGCCCCTCAGACCTTCCTTGTGTTGTTTTGAGTTTGTTGTGCAGGTCTGGGAGCTAAAAGACCCTCGCGAGGGTCGATTTTGCTTACTAGAAGCACATGGATACCCCAAGCTTTCCCAACCTTGCTGGAGCGCTCCTATGAGCCTCAGGCCCCCTTGAGCCCTCCAGTCAATAGATGAAGACCCCAAGAACCTTTTTGAGCCTATTGCAGCAAAGGAGATGATCGGAAGCCAGCACACTACTCTATTGAAGCTTGAAGACGGGGGTGTTCTTCCTTGTTCTTCGCGGCTTCGTTTCTGCTGTCTGATCACTTCGACGTCCTGCTACAGCAGCAACCATTGGATGAGCCATGCCCATACCGTTAGATCACATCCAACGATCTTATCTCATTCGTTCATCTGCAAAACGTCATCACAAAACGAGGACACAACACGTGCCATGTGATATCCAACCCGCCGTCCGATCACACACAATAAATGGGTAATTTCCACCTTTGGCCTTGCAATTTTGTATTTTTACATATTAGTCCTGTAAAATAAATTGTAACTTGTAAATAAAATTAAAATCTTGTAATGAGGCCCCTGTACTTTCTGAAATTACAAATGGCTCCATTCCACGCCACCTCACGTGCCGTCCCATGTGAGGTGGAAAATTTGCATGTTAACCCATGGCAGTTTTTGTAATTGTAAAATAATCTTTAACAATTAAATAAATGTTGTTTTATGTTGGTGCATTTGCATCTGAGCCCGTGGATTTTTTTTTGTATTTGCAAAAAAACCTCTGCTAGGACATATATTTTATGCTTTTCCTCTATTTATTAAATATAGCTAATGTGCTCCGAAAAATATACAAATATAGGGTTAAATGTCTAATGCCATGTACTTTCATGCCAAGTGTTCGCTTTGCATTTTTTGACATTTTAATCGTTTATTAAAAATGGAATGGAGCCTATTTATTCCCGGTTTAACTTAGAAAATACCAAAAAATATAAAAATGTGTCTAAAAATTCCAAAAAAATTACATAGTATATTTGTCCTATTTTAATTACAGACCAAAAATCACTAAAAATGGAAAAACAAAAGGCTTAAAAAATCAAAAACCCCAAATATTTTATAAAAATCCAAAAAACCCTGTTAAAAATCCAAAAATAGGTTTCTATTTTATAATTTTCTTTATATAAATATTTACATATTAAAAAATGATTTAGATAATTTTGTAACTTATTGGATTTTTCTAATATTCAAATCTATTTCGGATTATTAATTAATCCCTTATTTGGGGTATTTTTAACTTTAAAAAATACATAAAATTAGCAAAAAATCCAAAAAATACAAAAATATTAGATAAATATATAAAATCCAAAAACATTTTTTATTATGTATTTGACTATATTTATTAGTATATATATATATTATTTATTATTGTATATATAAAGCCTTATATATGCTATATATATAAAAGAATAAAAAACGAAAAAAATATATAAAAATATAAAAAGAAATAATAAAAATAGAAAATTAAAAATCAAATCCAAAAAATGTAAAACACAAAAATAAATAAATATATAATCCAAACACCCACAAAAAGATATATGTATGTGTGTGATAACTCACATGGTTGTAAATAAATAACCATAGGATACTTGTTTTGCTCTCTGTGGTTCGAGCTCTACGTGCTTACTAGCTATGCATTTTATGGTAGAGAAAAAAAATCTTAACCTCACAATTTTTTATTATTCATGACTTATGTATATTGTGGGTTAATTGATTATCAATTAGTGTTTTTATTTGGGGTCGCTTTGACGAGTGTCATTTCGCCTTGTGGATTGACAAGACCTCTACGATAAAATTGGTTATCAGATAGCACCGTTGCCGGGGAGCAATGAGCGTAGCTTAGTTTTTTCATTCATATTTTTTGTATAGTCATTTA